>JAVLUE010000273.1:0-134960 GCA_034190945.1 Octodonta nipae | reverse complement strand
AACAATTATCTCAGTTCATGAAACTAGTGAGAAAATAATTTCTAAGACACCAGACAAATCAATTGAAATTCATTGCAATGGTGATTAAATAAATAGGATATCACTGAATTTTTGCTAATAATTTCTGTTTTCAAAATTTTACCATCGATTCCATTTTTATCAAAAAAAAGGGTCAAGGCAATTTTTTTTTTAATAAAAAGATGATTAAAGAAAATTTTTTAATCATCGGTTGATTGATTGATCGATCGATTAATAGATGGTTTCCAATGGAAGGCTATTATTGAAAACAACACAACCAAATCACGATCATCAAGAGGATCAATGAGTTAAAATTCAAGTTTGGTTAGCAGAAAATCTTGAGCTTAATTCAACTACGTATTTGACCTTGTTCAGAGTTTAGAGAAAAATACCTAACTGTTCTTTTAGCGTTTGTTCTCTGTTGCTTGCTTTAAATGCTAACTAAAAATATTCAATTGTTATGATAATTTCAATTGAATCGTTCTATTATTATTTAGGGAAAAAAAGTTAAAGTGAAATTTTTCTATATCCGCGTATAGCGTTTGGCGTTGTCTTATTTTTTGTTGTTGTTGATTTTTGTGGTTTCAAATGTTTTCAAAAGAAAGAGAGATGATTTAACAGAACTAATGGAAAAAAATTCAATTTAAATTGAAATTCAACTTTGAGAAGAACGCTTTCACTTGTTTGGGTTGATATTATTGATGTGCTGTCGTATAATTGTGTTTTGGCATAATTATTATTTAATTTCACACGAACGCACACACACACACACACACTAACCGTGTTATTTATTAAGACTTTTCAACAAAAATATGTGACAGATGATTAAACAGACTTTAATTGTGTTTAATTATGAAATTTTTCATTTTTCCAAAATCTCAACAAGATGACAGATTTTTTATAGCATGATGATTTTATTTTATAGACAGTTCTTAGATACAATGGAAAAATTCTTTTTTTTATTCGTTTCACACGAAGAAACAGTGAAACAAAAAAACATAGTCTCAATGATGACACACCCTAAACACCCAAACAACAACAACAGCCAAAATCACTGGTTCAAAATCATTTCTTATCCCTTTCATCTTTTCATTTTAATAAATATGAAAATACACAATGAAATTACAAAATAAAATATAATCTACATACGTATTTTACTTTGATTCGATTGTTCGTTTGACAAGATCGGTTATTATAATAGTTGACTGAAACATTGATTTATTTTTTCCAAATAAACATTGGTTTATGTCGCAAAGGTATTCCAAAACTAAAAACTTTAAATTACATTTGATATGAAATCATTGAGCACACACATTGACACATCAAAAAACATGAAACATCAGATTGAGACGTTTTGTCTCACAACAACAAAGCCGGTAAAAATTGCACAAGTTTTGGGTTTTTTTTTTAATTGGAATCCTGGTTTGATATTCAATGATAATGTGATGATGAAATCAACAAACAAATATCTGAAAAACTTCAAAATTTTTAAAAATTTTCTCACTGAAAATTCATAAATCGAGCCGATAGAAAAAAAAATCGTGGTCAAGACGACTGAAAAAAAACAAGTGACCAACGTTCTTCTCACAATGTGATCAAAGTGTTAATTTAGTGTTTGAGTTGTTTGCATTTGCAGGTATTTTATTTTTTGAATATTTTGTTTTGTTTCCAATCTCTCTCTCTCTCTCTCTCTTTCTATTTCTCTTTTCTCTTTTAATGCGTTTCTGTTTTATTTTGCCAGCTTTGCTTAGCTGCTACGCTTTGATGCGTTCTCTTCTTGTTATATTAATACTCGCCATTCCTTTAAGTATCACATGCGTGGTGGTGTTGTTTGTGAGTTTGTATAGTCACCATTCATTCGTTAATGGTAATCAGTTTTTGTATTTTGTTCTTTCTTCGAAGCAACGTCGAATCCGTCAAAAAAAAAAAACAGGCAGGTAAGCAATCAACTTAACCTGCTGACTGCTGCTACTACCACAAACAATTTTTTTTCGGACTTAAAAATGAAAACTTTATTTTTAATATAAAAAAAATCCGAAGAAACTGAAATACAACAAAACGTTTTGTTCAGTATTGCCGATGCTGTTTCCTTTCCTTCAGTAGATCTTGATCAGCGAAACAAATAAAAAAATACTCTCTTTAGATATAATAATTATCTGAGTTTTATATTTTCTATCTATCTTGATGGTAAAATATCTGTTTTTTTTAGTTAAAAAAAAAACATCAAATCTGATCATCAACAGGTTGATTGGGTTTTTTTGTTTTGTTCTTCCTGCTACCCTTGATCAGAAAAAAATTGACCTGAGAAATGATGCTATGATAATGACAGTGTTGACAGGTGAAAGACATTGAAAAAAACCTTCTTTTCTCTATTTGGTAGCTGTTTGGCGGTTTCTTCACATACCTGAAACGGATGAAAATCAAGACATTGAATTTGTTTTACAGTTTCAATAGAAAAGTGATAGAAAGAAGATTACATAATGGTCATTATTCTATTTGAAAGAATAAATAATGATGCAAATTTTCTTCTGTTACTCACACATCTCTGGTCATTTATTGTTGATTTATTCATATCAATTTTTGAACTATTATTCTTTGAAGAAGAACTATATTTTAGTAAAAAATAATATAATTCTTTGACGGATGGTCAAAAGAACTTTCTGAAAACCTGAAAATTTTTTTTATAAAGTTTTAAAATCGAACAAAAAGAAGGCCATCTTAAAATAGTCGAAAATCAAATTTAAGATTTTTTAAGAAATTATAATTTTTTCATTATTTCAAGTTAAACAGTTTAAATTAGAAGATGATGCTATTAATAAAGCAGCTGTATTCGATCGTAAAACTGCTCTCAAACTGTTTTGTTTTTCATCATTTAGAAAGCATAATTTTCTTTTTTTTTTGGTCAAACGTGTGTTTGTCATCAGTTTAATTTGAAAGTTAATTTTTTTTTGAAAAGAAAAAGAAATCGATGCAAAAAAAGCCAAAAATAAAAATCCAAAAAAACCGGTGAACGGCAACCAACCAATCAATCAACTTTAAGTTTTGATAAAGAAGAAGACACACACAACACGAAGCTGTTGACTGTTTTTTTTTCAGTTAAAAATAACCCGAAAATTTGAGAGAACTTCACTTTGAAGATCATTTTTTCCACGCTGACCAAGACAAGTAAGATTGTCCTTACGGGTTTAAATTTGTCTAAAAAAAAAAATCTCTTCCAATGATGTTTAGAAAAAAAAATTTCCAATAAATCAATCATCAAATTGATTAAAGTTTTTTATGAGAAAAAAGAAATTTGCTCTAAAAATGAGAAAAAATGTCTCAAAAAGATAAATTTAGAGAAATATTTTTAGCGAAAAAATAAAACAAAAAGTTTGTCAACTTATTCGAAATTTTTTTTTGAGTGAGAGTGGGAAGAAAAGAATGACGTTAAAATGTGAGATCTCTTTGAAAGGTCATTTACGTTAGGTTTTTTTAGCTTGCGCCAATTTTGCACCAATTTTTAGTTTTCTTTGAACTTTTTCTTTTGAAATCTTCCTAAAATTTTCTTTGTTATAATTTAACTGGTGTAAAATGATCGATCACCAAGCAAGCAAAAATAACATTTAATCAAGAACAATGAAGCTTCAATTTGATCCATTTGTTTAGGGTTTTTTTTTGAAACAGCATTTCACATATGCAAAAAAATATTTTTGAGCTTTCATTGAATCTGTTTGAATGATTGAATGGCTAGTCCTTCAAAGTTACATCACAATGGTTAACTACAAAAAAAGTTTTAGAAAAAAAAAGTTAAAAATAAAATAGAATCACTAGTGAGCTCTTGTGGCTTGAAAATAAACTTGCTATTTGATTTGGCAAACATGTTTCACATTAACAGAGGGCATTTTATTTTAAAGAAAAATAAATAACGACAAAACAGCAATGATGCCATATTTAAAATAAAAGTTTTCGTTTTAAATTTGTATGCTTCTTTATTGAAGCGCTCTAATAATAATACTTCTACGAAAATAATTTCATAAGGTTTTAAAAGTTAAAGAACTACTTTTTCAAGTTATTCGCAAAAGTTTCATATTTTTCTTAAAAGATGTCTTTGGTAAGTTTATTTTAAATTTTTTGAATTTTTTTTCTCTGAATCTTTCAATAGAAAAGTTTTAATAAAATTTATTAGTTTTGAATTAAATAAACATCCTTGGTAAATATTTTTTCAAATTTAAAAAAAAAACAACTAAAAGTAAACAAGTTTACCAATGAAAGCATCAGCAAAGTGTCTATGAAATGATCAATTGAAAGATAAAAAAAAGACATTTTAGTATACTTCATATACATTTTTTATTTATAAAAGAAATTTGTCAATTTTTTTTAAATATTCGAATTTTGAAAAAGATACCTAGTTCGATAAAAAACTTGGTTCTCAATGAATTCAATTTCAGCATCATATTTAAAAGCTGTAATTTTAATATTAAAAAGTATTAAAAAATCAATTAGAAGAATTTCAACAAGTCTAGAGAAAAAATTGATAGAAAATATCTCAGAATATGAGAAACGTTGGACTTGTATTAAAATAAAGAGTTAATTAATATATCATTAATTAACTTTTTTTATGGAAAAAAGATCTTGAAAAAAACTAATGAAAAAAACTAAAATGGAAAAATCTATTTAAAACATTGAAACTCTCTTCAAACTTTTAAATTTAGTGTTTTTTCAAAGTTTTACCCCGAATAGATATTAAAACATATCTCAGTTTATGAAATGATTAAAAAATTTTCAAGTTTTTTCTTTATAATATTCTGGTTTGAAGGTGTTGTTGTTATTGAAAATGTTGAAATCAAAAGTTGTGATTTGAATGTCATGGATGAAGAATTATTGAAACTTGTTGGCTATTTCACCAAATCCAAGTATTCAGTTCCAGAAAATGACGGAGAATTGAAAACTTTTTGTCAGTAAGTTCTATTCGGTGCAAAACAAAAAAAAATCAGTTTTTTTGGTTCAGTTTTTAACTTGTAATTCTGATTCTTCTAAAAATTTTCAGAGACATTAAACAAGGTTACGAATTTGGAAGAGATTTTGCTCAGAAATGTTTGAAAGGTTCTTCAAAAACGATATTGAGCGTTTTCGCTTACTCCAGCAACCAATCGAATCGAAAGTTTTGTAATAAAAAAAAGTTTGATGAAAAATTTCGGAAAGAATATTATAAGCATAGTGCTTGTTTGAAGCACAACAGACCAAGAATCAACAATTGTTTTCTCAATTACTTGGATCAATTGAATGGAACTACTAGTTTGATCAAGCCGGTTCGAGACAAAATTCCATTTTGATTTGGTAGATTCTCGAATTTTTAAACTAAAAATTCTAATATTTTTAAATTTAAAATTCAACAGCTTGACAAACGAGATGTCAGCTTGCATATCTGATGTGTTGAAAAACTCCAATCATCCGAAATGTGATGAGAAAACAGTCGTTGTTGTAGAAGATTTCATTGATGGTATTTCTGGCAACTTAATTAATGCCGTTGGAGGTGATAGTGATTCAGACCGATGCGAAAAATTATTGCTTCAACATAAAAAACTGAAAATAAGACGGACTGAATGGAAGACCCCATTCCCAATACTTTTTCATGTTTTTGAAACACTATGAGCTGTATTTTTCCAATAAAGCTAGGTCGCTAAAAAGTGAAAGTTTTTCTAGTTTTTTCTCTATCGATGTTTTTTGTTGTTTTTTTCTCCTATGATGTGAAAGATAGAAAAAGGTTTTTTTTTCAGTACTTTTTACTAGTTATATTTAATAAACTCAGGAGTTTATTTATTCAAAAACAAGAAATCAGCCACTCGAAAACATTCTGAAAAACTACTTTAGGAGGAGTTGAGATTTTTTTAAAGATTTTAAGCTCCTACACTACCGAAGCGCTCTTACATTTATTCTAACCCAAAAAGTAAAAACATCCAAAAATGTTTCTTCAATCACTCAGAACCAAGGTATTTTTAAGAAAAACCGACAGCATCAATAAATCTCTAACACAGTGTACCCAATCATTCTAATCTTTTTTTGTGTATTTATTCTGAGATGGCTTTATTTTTTTGTCGTTAACCTTCGCACATAAATTGCCAAAATTGAATAACATGACTGTCAATTGCTTTTGAATGAAGCAAAACTGCACTTTAAATAAATAAATTATTCAAAAAATAGTAATATCGTTGCATTTATGATAAAAAGATGAATTAATAAGATGCCCAAAGCTTATGTTTTCTTGATAAAATTTTTTTAAAATGTTTTATTCTGAGTTAGTCTTGAACTTGGCAATGAATTCCAGTAAAAAGTATAAATAAACACAGGTTTGTTTTGAAAATGATAAAACCATCTTTAATCAATGAATAACATCAATTTGACAAAGATTTTTCTTGATTAAAAATTTTTCATCCAATCAAAACTTTCTCTTGAAACAAAGAAATTTTTTTGTTGTTAAATCTTTGATTTGAAATTTTAAATGAAATTTTGCTAAGGGAATGTTCTAATTTTGTTCGGTTCTTTTTCCAAAATTATAATAAATATAACCTTGAATATCAATTTGAAGCGATTATCTTTTATTGATTTCAATTTATCGCAAAATGAATCCTATGAAATAAATAAAAAAAACTTGAAGAAAGCATTTATTATTTGTTAAAAAGTGTTTCAACAAAATATGAAGCATTTGCCACTAGACCTTTGATTGATCGAATCATAAAGCAGCTTTAAACTTGAAAAGTGCATTTTCCTTGTTGATTAATGAAGACGGTTAAACTGAAAGTATTTTCTTTATCTACTGAACACATTTTAATTGATTTTTTTAGCAGAGATATTTTGAAAAACTCCCAAATCTTCCAATCTTTTTCCAATATTGAGAAAATTAAACATTTTCTTTTATGAAAAAAGAAGAACAATAAAATTTTATTGATGATGAAGGTTGAATTTGAACAAAACGAATCAAATCGTTCGATTATTTTCAACGATCCGAAGAATTTCATCTCTCTAGGATGGAGGAATTTAAGCTACGAGACGAGCTTGTGGAAAAAACGGAAATTAACCAAAAAAGTTATCCTGAACCGGTTGAATGGGTTTGTCGAACAAAATACTTTAAATGGTTTTATGGGTCCAAGTGGAGCAGGCAAAACAACTTTGCTCAAATGTCTCAATGGAACAATTCCTTTGTCTAGTCTCGATGTCAATTCAGAAGTGTTTTCTGGTCAAATCAAGCAACAAAAAAACACATCAATAAGAACCCGATTTGTTTCTCAAAACTGTCACGAGACAATCTTCCCAAAGATGACAGTGGGTGAAGTACTTCGTTATGTGTTTCGTTTCAAAAATTTATCGTTTGATTTAAACCAAATGAACCAACACATCAAGCTAACTATCGAGCAATTTCTTTTAGACGAAGACATTCTTGAGCGCTGTTTTGATCAATGTTCCGGTGGAGAACAAAAACGTGTGGCTATTGCCCAAGAATTGATGTCTATTAAAGAGCGGCCGAATTTTTTGTTTATTGATGAACCAACAACTGGTTTGGATAGCTACGCAGCTCAAGTTCTAATGGAATGTCTTCGAAAGCTTGTCCATGAAAAACTTTCAGATGACCAAGTCACTATCATCGTTTCTATCCACATGCCAAGCAACGAAATTATAGAAATGTTTAACAAGCTCTACATTTTGGCCAAAGGAGGTGTTTGCATCTTTTCTGGTCCACCATCAAAACTTATCAAAAATCTTCAAAAAATAGACAACGAATTTGACTTAGAAAGAAAACCACCGATTGAAGAGTTTTTAAAAATAGCTTGCCGCGGTGAGTCTTGTTTTATTAATCAAATTTTTCAATTTTTTCTTTTGATTAAATTCAGATCTTTCAAATTCAAAAGTTAAATCATTGGCAGAGAAAACTTCAGAAAAAGAATTCAAAACTTTATCGAATCGTGTTGATTTAGAAAAGCTGACCAAATTAAAGAAAAAAATTCCTCGTCCTTTGAAGCCATTTTTATTTGTTGATTTATGGACACAACTCATTCGAATGTTTCGAATCACATTCATTTTAAATAATCGTTCATTTTTTACGCAAATACTGTTTAATATTTTCACCTATCTATTTTTATGCTCATTATTCGATTCGAAAATTTTGCTCACTACTGGCTGTTTCTCGTTAGATAAAATCAATTCCACTTGCAAAACAAGCATTGAAGACGCTCAAAACGTGGAAAATTTTGTCGGATATATGATGTATGCGTCGATAATCATTATTTTTGGAGGCTTTCTTCTAACAGCTTTTTCATTAGCACCTTTTATGAACGTGTTTTCAAATGAACATTTCAATCGTAATACCATTTCATAGAATAAATTTGAAAATTATTTTTTTTTCAAATGATAGGCTACTACAGTATGGCTACCTTCTTTTGGTCAATCAATGTGATTCAGATTTTAGAAAGCATCATCTATTCACTTTTGATAACAATTATGATATATTTTCCGATGAAAGTATACGTGATCGATCACAACCAAATCGATTGGATTCGAATTGGAAACTTGGCTCTTTTTAATTGGTTTCTATACTTTTACATGCAAACTTATGGTCAGCTACTTGGTGTAGTTTTTGGACTCTACAAAACTTTTCTATTTTTAAGCGTCAGTGTGGTTTCTAGTACGATGTTTTTTTTTAATGGAAACTTCATTGATTTGGAATCAACTGGCAAACCATATTTCGTAGAGATATCAAAAATTGTTTCAATTCGTTTTCTCTTCAATGGTCTGTTCTATTCTTTCTATGGAATCGGTCGCTGTGATGAGAGGACTCAAAGATTGTTAGTTTTTCACAAGTTTTCTATCGATCCAAACACCATTCATTCAAATCTTCTGATAGTCACGATCAATTGCTTTGTTATGAAACTGCTGACTTTTATTTTCTTGTGGTTTCAATACAGTTTCAGTTTATTAGAACTCAAAAACTGTTTGAGTTTTAAACGAGTTTCGACAAGCACATCTCAATCGACAGAAATGATTTCTTTCAAAATTGAAGATCAAAATAGCAAAAATGAAATGCAAAATTCAAACAGACAGCTTCTTAGAATCAAAAATCAAGATGAAAAGAATTTTGAGCAATTCACCCAAAATAAAGTTCATTTAGCTTGGCGATGTTTGTCTGTTTTCAAATCCAATTCCATCTTTGAAATTAGATCAGCACAACTCGATCGCCGAGATGAAGATTCAAAAAAATTGATTCTGAACAACTTGAATGGTCAGTTTAAGTTTAAAACAATGAATGCATTGATGGGAACTTCGGGTGCTGGAAAAACCACATTATTAAGAGTTTTGAACGGTCAATTGAAAAATAGGCTTTGTTGCGATTCTGAGTTTTATTTAAGCAAATATACGCCAACTAAAACTTGTTATTTGACTCAACATGTATCGGATCATCTTTGGCCTGGATTAACAGCCAAACAAAGCTTAATTTATGCATCAAAATTAAAAAATTGCCATGAAAGCGGTTTTGTGGATCACGAAAAAATCGCAATGAGCTTGTTAGAAAAACTTTGTCTTGAAAACACCGCTCATACAATGGTTCAAAATTGTTCTGGTGGAGAACAGAAACGCTTAGCACTAGCACTTGAACTGACATCTTGGAAAATGCCGAATTTGATTTGCATTGATGAACCTACCAGTGGATTAGATTCAAATTCAGCTGAGTTAGTGATCGCTTATCTGCGAGATTTCGTACACAACCATAATGTCACCATGATAATCAGCATTCATCAACCCAACACCGAAGTGTTGATGATGTTTGACCAACTTTACGTTTTAGCGAAAGGTGGTGTTTGCATTTATTCTGGTTCTCCATCTGAAATCAAATCTCAACTATCTTTTTTAACAAAATCGGAGAAAACTCAACTCAATCAAACACTCTACCCAGTGGAAGAATTGATGAAGCTTTCCTGCTTAAGCTTTCAAGATTCGACGGTTGTTAATCAAATGAAATTATTGACACTTGAAAAGATCTGTGATAACACAGACTTTGAAAACGATACTGTTTCAATTTTGGATGGCATCTCATTGAATCGATCCCGATTCTCTTTGATGTCTTTTCAGGTTTTATTTCTTCGCTATTTACATTGCACAATCAACCACTTTTGGTTTCAATGGATAATGGTGTCTTTAATATACTGGAATTATGGTTTTTTTATTTATTTTCTTTTCGATACTAAAATGATTTATTCTGATGGATGCATCAGTTTAGAAGAAGATTTCAACAACACTTGCAATCAATCTGAGGAGAAATTAGATGAAGATGTTCATTTGGCAAACAATTATCGTTATGTTTTCTTTACAAATTCAATGTTTTTCTTTATAATCTTCCTTCAAACATCTTTTTCTTTTAGTTTAGACTTGGGACATTTTATCAATGAACAACAAAATGGTAATCTATTTATTGAATGAAAAAACTATTGAATTTGAAATTTTCTTTCTAAACCAGGTTGGTACAGTATGGGATCATTCTATTTGATGAGATCTCTATTTGAATTTCTTTAATTAACACCAATTATGATTGTTTATATTTGGATAATAAACATTTACGAGCCAATTGTTCCAGGTTTTTTTTGGTGGCTTGTATTGATTTTTTTATTGAATTACCTGTGCTTCCAATCGTTGGGTCATATTGCGGCTATCTTGGCAAACAGAAAAATCAGTGCATTGATATTAGTACTTAATAGTCTGTTCATGATCAATTTGACGTTATCGAATTTTTTCAACCCTGTGGAGAAATTACATTATTTTTATCGAATCATTTCTAATGTGACACTGTTTCGATTCAGTAATGAAGCTTTTTTTCTATTGTTATTTGGTTTTGATCGTTGCCCACCAAAACATGTATCGCTCGTTCTTTTAGGAATGAACATCACCAGCGATGAGCATCTCTATGAATGCATCAAAATGATTATTTTTAATGCTTTATTGTATCGTTTTCTGGCAATTTTTCTTTTGATTTTGAAATTCAATTCATTCGAAAACCGAAAAAAAAGAGCCGAGAGAATCGCTGAACACTATAAAAAGTTTGAAGTTTTTCAAGCAATCATTCCTGGTTTGACTTCTAATGATGTTCAATTCAACATCAAACAAGTTCAAGTTTGACTAATTGAAGAAGCTAAGGAGCAAAATTTGAACAAATTCATCATATTTTCATTAAACAGACTCAATAAAATATTTTATATGAACCTATAGATATACCCAACTTTTTTTTCAGTGTATAGTCAGCGTTTTTTTTATACTCTGGTGAATCTTTCTATTATCCATTGATATTATTTGGTAATCTAAAAAAATCGTTTTAAATATCGATAGTATATCTATTGGTACTGTAATGAGTGAACCTTCGTCACCACTGATAAGCGCTGACTTTGAGTTCAAACACACACGCCATACAGCATGCTGTTTCCTTTGTGAAAACCTTCATTCATTTATCATCAGACCACAATCAACTTGTTCCATTTTTCTGTAATGAAAGTATTTTATTTTATTAAAATAAATGTGTTTTATTTTAAAACTAGCCCATTATTGATGCTAAATCTGATTTTCAAATCATGGAAAACAATTTTACAAGCAAAATCTTATTTTAATCAAATAGGCAAGATAAGATGAAATTGATCTAACTAATTCTAACCAAATTTAATCGTCTTTTTTTATAGATTTTGTACTTGATTGTGGCCGGTGGCTAATCAAACGTATCTAAGCTGTGTTGAAAAGTTTAATTTTTTGTAAATTCTCCCCATGAAATGATCTCTTCATTTTTTCCATGAATTGGGTTTTTTTGTTTCGGATTCTGTCTCATGGCTTCTATGCCATCAGGACAGAACTAGTAAAAAAAAAACTTTTTTTCCTATATTCATGGATTAAAATGAAGTGATCGGAAGACCATGGAAGAATAAAATTGTAATTTTTTTTTGTAAATTTTAAATTTTTTGTAAATTCTTCCCATGAAATGATCTCTTCATTTTTTCCATGAATTGGGTTTTTTTGTTTCGGATTCTGTCTCATGGCTTCTATGCCATCAGGACAGAACTAGTAAAAAAAAAACTTTTTTTCCTATATTCATGGATTAAAATGAAGTGTTCAAAAAAATCATGGAAGAATAAAATTGTAATTTTTTTTGTAAATTTTAAAATTTTTGTAAATTCTTCCCATGAAATGATCTCTTCATTTTTTCCATGAATTGGGTTTTTTTGTTTCGGATTCTGTCTCATGGCTTCTATGCCATCAGGACAGAACTAGTAAAAAAAAAAACTTTTTTTCTATATTCATGGATTAAAATGAAGTGATCCAAAAAATCATGGAAGAATAAAATTGTAATTTTTTTTGTAAATTTTAAAATTTTTGTAAATTCTTCCCATGAAATGATCTCTTTATTTTTTTCCATGAATTGGGTTTTTTTGTTTCGGATTCTGTCTCATGGTTTCTATGCCATCAGGACAGAACTAGTAAAAAAAAAACTTTTTTTCTATATTCATGGATTAAAATGAAGTGATCAAAAAAATCATGGAAGAATAAAATTGTAATTTTTTTTGTAAATTTTAAAATTTTGTAAATTCTTCCATGAAATGATCTCTTCATTTTTCCATGAATTGGGTTTTTTGTTTCGGATTCTGTCTCATGGTTCTATGCCATCAGGACAGAACTAGTAAAAAAAAACTTTTTTTCCTATATTCATGGATTAAAATGAAGTGATCAGAAGATCATGGAAGAATAAAATTGTAATTTTTTTGTAAATTTAAAATTTTTGTAAATTCTCCCCATGAAATGATCTCTTCATTTTTTCCATGAATTGGGTTTTTTTTGTTTGGATTCTGTCTCATGGCTTCTATGCATCAGGACAGAACTAGTAAAAAAAAAAACTTTTTCCTATATCATGGATTAAAATGAAGTGATCAGAAGATAATGGAAGAATAAATTGTAATTTTTTTGTAAATTAAATTTTTTGTAAATTCTTTCCATGAATAGATCTCTTCATTTTTTTCCATGAATTGGGTTTTTTGTTTCGGATTCTGTCTCATGGCTTCTATGCCATAGGACAGAACTAGTAAAAAAAAACTTTTTTCCTTATTCATGGATTAAAATGAAGTGATCAGAAGATCATGGAAGAATAAAATAAATTTGTAATTTCAAACGATGATCAAACTGAAATATATACTGAAAAAATGAGTTAATACTTGTGTACAAGGTACGTATCTAGTCGTTGTTGCCGATCGGACACGCACTAATACGGATTTTTTGATTACAAAAGCAAAAAATAATTTAATAAGCCCAAACAATACACATAATAGTCCAACATTGAATACAAATTTTCTGTAATAATTTTTTAGAGCAGTTTTTAATACAGAATTATTACAGTATTAAATAGTGTATTAAATTCTGTATTAAATAGTGTAATTATTGATTTATACACTATTTAATACACTATTCAATACTATAATAAATAAACTATTTAATACATATTGAATACAGTGTTTAATACTCTATTTAATACACTATTTGATACACTATTAATACACTATTACATACTGTATTTGATACACTATTTAATACAGTATTTAATACACTATTTAATACAGTATTTAATACACTATTTAATACAGTATTTGATACACTATTTGATACACTATTTAATACAGTAATTAATACACTATTTAATACAGTATTTTTTTAATACACTATTTTAATACAGTATTTAATACACTATTTTAATACACTATTTTAATACAGTATTTAATACACTATTTAATACAGTATTTAATACACTATTTTAATACAGTATTTAATACACTATTTAATACAGTATTTAATACACTATTTAATACAGTATTTAATACACTATTTTAATACACTATTTTAATACAGTATTAATACACTATTTAATACAGTATTTAATACACTATTTTAATACAGTATTTAATACACTATTTTAATACAGTATTTAATACAGTATTTAATACACTATTTTAATACAGTATTTAATACAGTAATAATACAGTATTTTAATACAGTATTTATTTTATACAGTATTTTTTTTAATACAGTATTTAATACAGTATTTAATACACTATTTAATACACTATTATAATACAGTATTTAATACAGTATTTTAATACAGTATTTTTTTTAATACAGTATTTTTTTTAATACAGTATTTAATACACTATTTAATACACTATATAATACAGTATTTTTTTTAATACAGTATTTAATACACTATTAATACAGTATTTTTTTTTAATACACTTTTAATACACTATTTATACAGTATTTTTTTTTAATACACTATTTAATACAGTATTTTTTTTAATACAGTATTTAATACACTATTTAATACAGTATTTTTTTAAATACAGTAATTAAACAGAATATGTAGTCGTAGTTTATATAAATATATTTATTTATTCAATATTATATTTTATTACAATGTATTTATTTATTACAATTTATTATTTTGTTTACAAATTATAAATTTATTACAATTTTTTTTTCTTCCATGATTTTTTTGATCACTTCATATACCATGAATATGGGAAAATTTTTTTTTTTAACGAGTTCTGTCTCTTCTGGCATAACTGAAAGCCATGCCTTTGAGACTTTTAATAGCTAAAAAAAAAAAAAAATTATTAAAAGTCTCAATGGCTCAGAAGCCATGAGACAGAACCCAGGAAAAAAACCCATATTCATGGAATTTTTTGAAGTGATCACATGGAAAGAATTTACAAAAAATTAAGCTGTTTAACACAGCTTAGATACCTTTGATGAGCCACAATCTATAAAATGAAATTACAAAAAATTTAAAATTTACAAAAAAAATTACAATTTTATTCTTCCATGATTTTTTTGATCACTTCATTTTAATCCATGAATATAGGAAAAAAAGTTTTTTTTTTACTAGTTCTGTCCTGATGGCATAGAAGCCATGAGACAGAATCCGAAACAAAAAAACCCAATTCATGGAAAAAATGAAGAGATCACATGGAAAGAATTTACAAAAAATTTAACACAGCTTAGATACGTTTGATGAGCCACCGACCACAAGTACAGAATCTATAAAAAAAAAGACGATTAAATTTGGTTAGAATTAGTTAGATCAATTTCATCTTATCTAGCCTATTGATTAAAATTTGATTTGCTTGTAAAATGTTTTCTATGATTTGAAAATCAGATTTAGCATCAATAATGGGCTAGTTTTAAAATAAAACACATTTATTTTAATAAAATAAAATACTTACATTACAGAAAAAATTGAACAAGTTGATTGTGGTCTGATGATAAATGAATGAAGGTTTTCACAAAGGAAACAGCATGCTGTATGGCGTGTGTGTTTGAAGTCAGCGCTTATCAGTGGTGACGAAGGTTTGCCTCATTAAATTTACAAAAAATTTAAAATTTACAAAAAAAATTACAATTTTATTCTTCCATGATCTTCTGATCACTTCATTTTAATCCATGAATATAGGAAAAAAAGTTTTTTTTTTACTAGTTCTGTCCTGATGGCATAGAAGCCATGAGACAGAATCCGAAACAAAAAAACCCAATTCATGGAAAAATGAAGAGATCATTCATGGGAAGAATTTACAAAAAATTTAAAATTACAAAAAACTACAATTTTATTCTTCCATGATTTTTTTGATCACTTCATTTTAATCCATGAATATAGGAAAAAAAGTTTTTTTTTACTAGTTCTGTCCTGATGGCATAGAAACCATGAGACAGAATCCGAAACAAAAAACCCAATTCATGGAAAAAATGAAGAGATCATTTCATGGGAAGAATTTACAAAAGAAATATTCACAAAAAATAAGCTGTTTAACACAGCTTAGATACTTTGATGAGCCACGACCACAATCGAGTCCGAAATCTATAGAAAAAAGACGATTAAACTTAGATTTTAGTGAGATTATTCCAAATTCCATCTTATCTAGCAATTGATTTAAACTTGATTTTGCTTGTAAAACAGTTTTTACTCTTTGAAAATGAAAAAATTCTAGCCAATATATCGACTGAATAAAATGGTCATTTGAAAAAAAGCAACATTTAGTTCAAAATTTTAGACATTTAGACATTAGAATTTAGTAAGACAATAAACACAATTATGAAACTAAATGTTAATTTACAAATTCACATTGTTTTCATAAAATAAAATAAAAGTTTTACAAGCAAAATAAAAATTATTTTCTATGATTTAGAAAATCAGATATTGCATCATCAATGAATGAAGGTTTTC
This sequence comes from Octodonta nipae, assembly GCA_034190945.1. Lineage (NCBI taxonomy): Eukaryota > Metazoa > Arthropoda > Insecta > Coleoptera > Chrysomelidae > Octodonta > Octodonta nipae. Next base: position 118,681 of record JAVLUE010000273.1, on the reverse strand, counting down.
ACAAGGAAACAGCATCGTTTCTATATGAAAAAACCAACATTTATTTTAATAAAATAAAATACTTAATTACAGAAAAAATGGAACAAGTTGATTGTGGTCTGATGATAAATGAATGAAGGTTTTCACAAAGGAAACAGCATGCTGTATGGCGTGTGTGTGTTGGAAGTCAGCGCTTATCAGTGGTGACGAAGGTTTGCCCATTAAATTTACAAAAAATTAAAATTTACAAAAAAAATTACAATTTTATTCTTCCATGATCTTTGATCACTTCATTTTAATCCATGAATATAGGAAAAAAAGTTTTTTTTTACTAGTTCTGTCTGATGGCATAGAACCATACCGAAAAAAAAAACCCATTCATGAAAAAAATGAAGAGATCATTTCATGGGAAGAATCATGAGACTATGAAAAAAAAAAAAAGATTTTTTTAAGAATAAAAAAATTAAAAAAAGAATCAATTCATAAAAAGAAAAAATGTCAAAAAATGAAAACAATAGAATAATAAGAAAAAAGAATCTCCAATAAGAATGGAAAAGAATTAGAACACAGAATTTAAGAAAGAATTACAAAAATTTAAAATTACAAAAAAAAATACAATTTTATTCTTCCATGATCTTCTGATCACTTCATTTTAATCCATGAATATAGGAAAAAAAGTTTTTTTTTACTAGTTCTGTCCTGATGGCATAGAAGCCATGAGACAGAATCCGAAACAAAAAAAACCCAATTCATGGAAAAAATGAGAGATCATTTCATGGGAAGAATTTACAAAAATTTTAAAATTTACAAAAAAAAATACAATTTATTCTTCCATGATCTTCTGATCACTTCATTTTAATCCATGAATATAGGAAAAAAAGTTTTTTTTTACTAGTTCTGTCCTGATGGCATAGAAACCATGAGACAGAATCCGAAACAAAAAAACCCAATTCATGGAAAAAATGAAGAGATCATTTCATGGGAAGAATTTACAAAAAATTTTAAAATTTACAAAAAAAATTACAATTTATTCTTCTTCATGATCTCTGTTCTTATTCATTACTTCATTTTAATCATGAATATAGGAAAAAAAGTTTTTTTTTTACTAGTTCTGTCCTGATGGCATAGAAAGCCATGAGACAGAATCCGAAACAAAAAAACCCAATTCATGGAAAAAAATGAAGAGATCATTTCATGGAAGAATTTACAAAAATTTAAAATTTACAAAAAAATTACAATTTTATTCTTCCATGATTTTCTGATCACTTCATTTTAATCCATGAATATAGGAAAAAAAAGTTTTTTTTTACTAGTTCTGTCCTGATGGCATAGAACCATGAGACAGAATCCGAAACAAAAAACCCCAATTCATGGAAAAATGAAGAGATCATTTCATGGGAAGAATTTACAAAAAATTTAAAATTTACAAAAAAATTACAATTTTATTCTTCCATGATCTTCTGATCACTTCATTTTAATCATGAATATAGGAAAAAAGTTTTTTTTTTACTAGTTCTGTCCTGATGGCATAGAACCATGAGACAGAATCCGAAACAAAAAAACCCAATTCATGGAAAAAATGAAGAGATCATTTCATGGGAAGAATTTACAAAAATTTTAAAATTTACAAAAAAAATTACAATTTTATTCTTCCATGATCTTCTGATCACTTCATTTTAATCCATGAATATAGGAAAAAAAGTTTTTTTTTTACTAGTTCTGTCCTGATGGCATAGAAACCATGAGACAGAATCCGAAACAAAAAAACCCAATTCATGGAAAAAATGAAGAGATCATTTCATGGGAAGAATTTACAAAAGTAAATATTCACAAAAAATTAAGCTGTTTAACACAGCTTAGATACCTTTGATGAGCCACCGACCACAATCGAGTCCGAAATCTATAGAAAAAAACGATTAAACTTAGATTTAGTGAGATTATTCCAAATCCATCTTATCTAGCATATTTGATTAAAACTTGATTTTGCTTGTAAAACAGTTTTTACTCTTTGAAAATGAAAAATTCTAGCCAATATATCGACTGAATAAAATGGTCATTTGAAAAAAGCAACATTTAGTTTCAAAATTTTAGACATTTAGACATTAGAATGTTAGTAAGACACATAAACACCAATTATGAAACTAAATGTTAATTTTACAAATTTCACATTTGTTTTCAAAAAATAAAATAAAATTGTTTTACAAGCAAAATAAAATTTTTTTCTATGATTTAGAAATCAGATATTGCATCATCAATAGATTGGGCTAGTTTTCAAATATATTAAAAAAAAACTTACATTACAAAAAAAATTGAGCAAGTTGACTGTGGTCTGATGATAGATGAATGAAGGTTTTCACAAAGAAAACAGCATCGTTTCTATATGAAAAAACCTAACATTTATTTTAATAAAATAAAATACTTACATTACAGAAAAAATGGAACAAGTTGATTGTGGTCTGATGATAAATGAATGAAGGTTTTCACAAAGGAAACAGCATGCTGTATGGTGTGTGTGTTTGAACTCAAAGTCAGCGCTTATCAGTGGTGACGAAGGTTTGCCTCTTTACACCAGGCTTCTATTTTGTACTTTAGATATTGTTATTGTGTTATCAAAAAATGACTCAATGCGATAAAAGTTAAAAAAAAGATTGGTTTCGATGAAGCACATATTAGTCATTCATTGTTTTTCACTTAGAAAGTCATTTTCCAATGTAAACTAGTCATAGAATATTCATCAAATAAAACGGTGATAGTCATGAACAACACAAAGAATACTCATTTTAAACAAACAGTTATTAACCACTTTACGCATTTGCCCGAACTCAGTTCGGGCATGCATAGCGTAAAAATTTGCGATTGCCCGAACCCAGTTCGGGCATGAATAGGTACTTAATAATAATAAGTAATATTTAAAATAATTTTAAAATAAATAATAGGTGCTTTAAGTTGTTAAAGAAAATTTCATTTTGACTAGTACTTTGTGAAATCTGAAGAAAGTAACAAGTTGGCAAAGTTATTATTAATCAGTTTTGAGAACCTGACTGTCAATCATGAAAGTTTTTCACTTCGAGAGTCATTTTTCAATGTAAACCAGTCATAGAATATTCATCCAAATAAAACAGTGATTGTGTGTCAATAATTACCTTAGTTTTTGATCGAAAGTAGAACAATTCAATGTATACAATGGTTTTAAGACACACATTTCCGCAGCGAAATGCACTCGCAAACAATTAGTCAAGTTTCTCAGAATAAACGAGAACGGGCAAGATAATCTGAACAAAATATAATAATACCCAAGCTTTAATAATTCAATAAGTTTGATTTAGAGCTGTTGTATTCTATTTGTTTAAAAATCAAAATTTGATATTTTAGAAAACTGTTCAACTAAAACCATTTCAAGAATTCAATTCAATAAAAATTTCGAAAATTAAAAAATATGTAGAGAATTAGAGATCGATTTCATTACTGATTTTATTTTTGAATTGCTTCTGTTTGTTCAATTCGTTCAAAAAATTTTTGATTTTTGAATGATTCGGTGAAGATTCAACCACATTACTATTTGTTTTGCAATTCACTTCTGAATGCGATCGGTGAACATTGAACATTGAAGTAAATAGGTGCAAAACCTCACGAATTGAATTGTTCACTTGAGGACAGCTTGACATGGCATAATTTTTGGATAGAGCTCAATAAGTTGAGTTCAGACTTGCGTTTCAATACTTTCTAATTAAATTTTTTTTAACGAAGAAATCAAAGTGGCTAAAGCTTTTAAAACAAGTTTAAAAAGGTTTTTCATCTTCAACATATCATTGAAACATTTTAAAATGGATGCAACAGCCAATTTGTTGACAATACCAACAGTTTAGTGTTCTGGTGATTTTTGGTTAAGATTAGACTTGATAAATAAATCTGGATTGCCTTTCGGACCGAAAAATGAAAATTGTAACAAAATTTGAAAACAAATCCTTGCAAAATCTCGGAGCTTTCGATTGTATTCAGATTCTGATGAAAAAATGATAAAATTAAATAATACGTTCAAATCGTGTTGATAGAAATACCGATTGGCGAAGTAATGGAAGAAGAATGAATCGAACCTCGATTTAAAATTGAAACTATTTGAAGTAAAAACTTTTTGGCAATTTTTTGAGCGTGAGTGATTATTTGTGAATGAATCAACTCAACGACTTTGACATCAAGCATTTCATCTATTTGCTGCTATTCCATTGTTTGATTAGTAGGCGGTTAATTAATAGAAAACAAAAATCCTTCAAATTTTAAAGCAAGACCGGCCCAAATGCTGATAAAATTATTAGCTATTAAATATAATACAATGAATAATTGATTTGCTGAAATAAGTCAAATCTTACGTGTTTTTCGAGCAAGTTGTAGGCCCACTTCAAGTGTTTTGATCAAATAATTTTTATTCGATTTCCATGTGCTTTGAAGAGGACAAGAATATTTGAAACAAAGTGGAATTTTGAATGTCTGTTGAGAAAAGAATATTAGTAAAATTGAATAAAAAGATCAATGAGAACCTTGATCATAGAATGTAAAATATGCGATTTTATGACAGCCGTTTTGTTAAATGTGAGATTGTGAATTGATGAAAATATTCAGGTGAGGAAGAACTAAAAAAAAAAAATCAAAATCAAGTGTTGAAAGAAAGAAATCTACTTATGTTGACAGCGTACAGTGAAAAGGACAAATATTGATAAAACAATAAAACTCACAAATGACTGCATTGATTGAGATTTGATAAAATATTTTCTTGAATTCGAATTTGATCAATTTTTGAAAAATCTTTTTTTCAAATATGTTCTCACTGGTTTTAGGATAATCATTCATGAAAACTATTGTATCGTTGAAACATTTTGATGATGAAGAGACTTCTTGATTAGAATGAACTGACGAAGCGTAAACAAATTCCAAAAACAAAGACCAAACATTGAGTAGTGTAGTTTCAATATCATTATTTTCAAAAACTTTGCTGACGTTTTTTGAATTGTTTTCTGTGTTCAAAGTGCTTAATAACAATGGCTGAATGAAAACATCAAGTTTAAGCTTGACAATATGACTTATACCAGTGATTACTAAAACTTGTGTTTCACACCACTGCTTGAAAGCAGTATTTTTTGAATAATGGATCATGTATTCAGCATTTGAATCGCCATCGTGGGCATTAGACTTATTGAATGTTGAAGATTCTGATTGAGTGATCATTTCGTTGGAAGCCATGCTACAAAACACTATCAATCAATGGGAATAAATAAATATCGCTTTCCGCGTGTTATAGTCGAGAATTTTTCCATGTGTTGACAAAGTCGATATTAAAGTCTGTGTAAAACTTTTTCTAACTGAAGGACGAGTATCAGTGCAAACGTTGCTGAAATTTCAATTAAACTTTAATTTTTATAATTTTTTCAATTAAAAGCATTTCAAACCTCAAATTTTTGTTTAAAGAAATCCACAGACTTTGAAAAGAGGTTGAACTTTGACAAAAAAGCAAATCAATATCAATAAAATTATGTCCATTTTGAGCAAATTCATTTAATGATGCTTGAGTTTGATCAAGATTTGAGTAAAGATAATCGGCCATAATCCAAATCAAATTTATCGCAGCCAATGAAATGTTCAGTTCTTCAAGTTGAGTTCTAAAAGCTATGGCAGCATCAATGCAATTGATCAAATAAATTGACGGTATTCGATTGATTAGATCTTAAACGACAAACTCATAACATTGCATAATTTTGAGGTGCCACGCAAGACGATTCGATAATTTGAAACACAATCAATCATTCGTCTGTGAGACTTTCACTGTTCGTTTGCAAAATTCAATTTTTTTTTTTGGCGAACATCAATGAATTTGATTTAGGACAACGCTTGAAATGAAATAATACTATTCAGAAAATGATGATTTTGTTTGTTCATCTGTTGAAGAGTTCGTCGAATAATGAAAATTCAAAAAATTAAAACTGTTTATTAACCGTCAGATCTTTAGTTTTTCTCACTCAATTTATTGCATGGATGAGAGCAAACTAAAAAATTCAAAAATAAAAAACGCCTGAAAAAAACTAGAAAAAAACCTTCAACTAGATGATTCATCATCAAGTCCCAAATCTTATCGATTCTATATGAATTTACCAATGCAAGATCCAAAATTTTTATGATGATAAACTAAAACTCAAAAAAGAATTTTAAATTTTAAAAAACTTAAATAAATTTAATAATTTTACCAATGAAGGTTCTCGATTGTTGTAAGCGACTTCCATGGTTTCTCTCGTTTGACAAAGCTATAAACAACTTCATCAAAGATTCATCATTTTCGTTTGATACTGAACTGCTATCCATTATCGGTATCATTGAGTTTGAAGAACTGTTAGTGTTGGCTAAGTTTGATTGCTGTTGATAAGTGTTTTGCTGAATCAATAAATTAGGCAAATTAATCGGAAAGTTAGTCATTAAGGTGTTATTCAACGAAAACAAGTTCATTGAGCTAGGAAATCTCGTTTCAATTTTCAAATTTGATTCGAGAGATTTTTTAGGTTCATCATTCAAGTTGTACGGATTGAGCGTTTCAATTGAATAATAGTTAGATGGCAAAGAAGATTTACTCATCGAGTTCAACAAGTAATCACGTGCTTGACACAAGCCATATAAACCGCACAATACGTTCAACTTGCGCATCTGTTTCAGAATCAACTCAGTGATGCTTTCGTCAAGTGATTCATCAAGTAGTAGAGAAAATATACCTATCAATCCGCAATATGTTGACTGCAGCAGTTGATAGTGCAAGGATTTAGTTGAAGAATCAAGTTTTTCTATCGAAATTTTTTCTACAAAACCCTTATCACTGATCGTCTTGATCTCAATCAAAACTCCAAGATCTCGTTCTATCAAATCGAATTGACGATTGAACCAATTTGAAAACGCAAGCTACAGCCGTGCTAAGGCCATGACCGTCAAGAGCGGTAGGTGGATCAACTTTTTCTAATTGATCAATATAGAATGTTTTGTATCGATGCTGAGAATCGCTGCCAAATCAATTTGTTAACTTTCAAAGACTTTATCAACAACGAGAGAAATATTTCACTTTCGGTAGTTAGATATTTGAATAGATTTTTAACTAATACCGATACCACTCTCATCAAACGCATTGTAATGGACCAAACTGGCAGAGACTGTTGTGGCGTTGTCCCATTATTGCCTTCTGACTTTGATAATGAATTGTTGTTGATTGAAGAATGAGCTTTAGTAAATAATGGATTCAATGACAATTGATTTTGTTGCTTGGTATTCGGTGAAAACAAGCTGGCTTTTTCTTTGATTTAAAACAAAAACTCTTTGTGCTGTGTGATGTGAGAAAGAAAAACTTAGAAAACAGAAATTTCACAACTGTTTACCTTGTAAAAAACATCGTGATATTGACTGATAATTAATTCTAAAATTTCTAGGCCAAATGTCAGATCGATTTTAGTTTCATGCATCATCCAAAAGGATCGATCACAATCTATAAGTTGAATTAAATCTTGTATGAAATTGAAGAAAAATTCAAGTTTTTTGGAATATACCGACACCAATCATTATTAGAATCTAAATCAAATAATTTGGACGATTCAAAAAAAGTTTTTGTTAAACTTGATTCGATTTTGGCTCGTTCGAAAACAATAATAGTCAACTGACGAATAGTAGCGGAAGCCAGGTTTATTGTTGTTAAATTACTATTTTTGGTGTCATGCAATTGAAAACAAAGCGATAAAGTTTTGGCTAATTGATCTGCTTTGATCAAATTGTTTGTGGTCACTAAAACGTAATGGCTTGAAGAATTTCAACATTTCCAAATTATTCTCCATCAAAGCCCATAAACAGTCAATTAAATTAATGGATATTAAACAAAATTAATTTCTGAATGGTATTGATACTGATCTGAATCAATATTATATTATTGTGTAATTTCAGTTTTTTCAATTGAATTGAGTGAGAAATTTCTTGGATATCGCTCCAATGAATAATGCGATCACAAGTAAAAATATAAAAATTAGAATCGATATTTAAACATAAATTTAAGATGAATATTATCTAAATAATCATGTGTTGTCATCTAGTGGCGAATGTTTGTTACTTCAAAAACTTTTATTCACAGAAACTTGACTGTCCTCTAGTGTTTATAAAAAAAAAACAAACAGTCATTTTTTCCAATAACTCTTACATTTTCAGGCCACAAAGTGTCCAGTGGGCCGACCACGAACAAGATGGTTAGACGTAGCACTGAAAGATTTGAAGTCCTGTTAGCCAGTCTGGAAGTGAGTCTGGAGTTGAGAGTATACCAGAGACAAGAGTGGAAAAAGATTGTTGAAGCAGCATTAAGCCTGAACGGCCTGTGAAAGCTGTAGATGATGATGATTTCATCACATCATGACATTTGGACAGAAAATGAGTTCAAAATTTTGTCCAAAAAAAAAAGGAATTAACAAATTGGTAGTATTAGTAGGCACTTTATTTTATTGTTGTTTATTTACATTTTCATTCATTGATTTTTCAAATAAAAACAATAACAAATATTTAAATAGAAAACTAGAACAAAAAAAAATTTTCAAAAGCACACCGAGATTCTAGTGATTAATGGTCATCGAAATCAATTGCATAAACCGCTCTAAAAATCGCTCTTTAACTTGTTTTGGTTGTTTTTGTTTCAGTAGATTTTTGGGAAATTTTTCCAACAAATACAATTCGGTCAAAGTTTTTGATTCCCATAACTCCATCAGTTGAGTTGTCGGAGAGGGTTGGGAAGCAAAGAATGGTAGATAATGATCAAACGATAAAATTTTCACTAGATGAAGCCATTCAACCATTGACTGATCGATCCGATTCAGATTGAGCGTTTCACTTGTTTCAAGTTGTTTTACTGGATCAAGTTGCTGGATGAATTTCTGTCGAATGTTCAACTCTTGATCGTCATAAACCGGTGATTCCATCATGGTAAAACAATTTTCAATGTTTTTGAATTCTTGACAATCTATCTCCACCATATTAGCTTGACTTAATGTTAAAACTTTTTGATGTTTGTTCGTTTGAGAATTACTAAGCCAATCATTCTCTTGTTCCTCATCAAATTCAATTGAATCAGAGTTGTTGAGTCTTTGCTGCCAAATTTTGACTTTGTATAGATTTTTTTTTTGTCTTTTATTGTGAATGCCTTTTTTAGTGGCTCTTTCATTTTGATAAGTTGGCGAAGAAAGCATTCTACTCTCAAACTTTTCTTCTTCGTCATCAAAAACCAGCTCATCTTCGTCATCATCATTCGAATCAATCAAATTAATTGATTCTTGTTTCTCGTGTTTGGCTCGATGATTGTTTATCAAAATATTCAACAAAAGATTTGGCTTACTAGGTGAGATAGAACATGATGACCACAAACGAGATACCGGAATTTCTGTCCGATTTGTTTGCCCTTTTTATTCGATGGCCTCTGACCATTGGACAAAGTTCAAGACATAGACATTGGTTTCCTGATTGATTCGAATGATGAATGGCAAATTGAGAATCACTCGATCCAACCAAAACTTGCAAAATTTTCGAGCGTTTGTTTTTGTTCGATTTAAAATATTCTCTGAGAAAAGACCAAGCTGATGATGGAAGATGATCATAGATGTAACATTTGAATAGATGCTCGTTTGGATTTATTTGTTCCACAACCAAAGCGAAATTTATAACTTTGGAAACTTTAATAGGCTTTTTCATAGCCGAAACAGGATAATCGTTGAACGCCAACAATGGTTTCGATTCTTCGAGATCAAATTCGTTGGTTTTTATAGCCAAAACGTATAGCCCGCATAGATTAGTAATCAAATAACATGACGACTATCGAGATGAATGTAACAATTGGTGTTTAATGTTTCCTCACCACAGCGAACCACTTCGATCCATTTGTTTTCATTAGTTTGTTTGGACCGATTATTGGGACACCATAAAACAGTTAAATGACGTCTCAATAGTTCATCACTAAGTTTGTTTGATGCTTGAGAAACGGCACAATGTCGAAAGCACAACACCATCGGCCTGGCAAGTTGAACATCAGGTTTAGACAATGAAACAGTTATCACAGCGCTCAATGAACACCATTCGGGTAGCGTAGGTCGTTTTATTTTATTATCAACACCATAATGAAGAAACAAAGGATTAGAATTGCTTCGTAATGTGTTCGATGGCAGCAATGAATTGGGAGCCATGTAGACAGCGACTCCCAATTCTGGTAAAGCAGAAAAATAACCATATCGAATAGTATTGGCAGTGATTTTTATTGATTTCTCATTATCAGATTCTTTCATATTGAGATCTATTGCAGAGTGAGAAATCGATTCAAAAAATTCCACGCCTGATGGCAAAGGAGGAAGTCTAGGAGGTGTCGGTGATAAAACAACCGATTGATGGACAATAGGATTTTCCACAATCATCGGTTCGGCGTAATCCGGTTCGGTAGAAGATTCTGTTGAAGTAGTGACAGTGGTAGCTGTATTTGTTGAGCCACCCGAACCAGCGCTAGAATTATTCTGTTTAGTTCGATTTTTATGATGGTGAGGATTCAATGCTGTGAAAAAGTTATCAGGCTCTTCATACTTGTTGTTCTCGTTTTCAGTAGAAGGAAGTTTTGGCAATGGGACTTGTTGATGGGATGGATGCAGAAGAGAATGAAGTGATGGTGGAGGTGGTGGAAGATGAGCTTGATGATGCTGTGATGGTGAGTTTGGCTGACCAATAATGAAGTGATCAAAACTGGCTGTCGAATTACCTGCTACGCTAGCCAGCTTGGTCACCATTTGACATTTCTTTTGATTTATTGATGGGCTATTGGTCGAGTTGGTGATAAACGTTTCGTTGCGAGAATTTTTGTTCCTCAACTCCTCCAACGGATAATGAGGTGCTGATGAGGCAAAACCTGAACAAGAATTGCCTTTCAAACCAGACTGTGGCGTGTTTGGATGACGATGAAGAAGCAACAACGAGGCTTGTCCATCATCATCTCGACCATTGGTCATTAGTCGATGAGGAGGTGGCAATGGTTGATGATTGGTTGAATGTTGGTATGGAGAGTTCAAAGTCGATGATGTCACCAATGCATCGGCATACCAGGACGATTGAAACGATGATGAAGTGGTTTTCATCTGACGCCGACGACAAGACAATTGAAATCTCCATGCAATGTAGGTGAAAAACATTAATATTATCAATACCAATATGAAGATTATCAAAAAATATATCTGCTCGTTGCTTGAACCGACAGTACTAGATGGCGGTACATGCTCAATCTGATAAGTTAAATCTAAAAAAAAAAAATTAATTATTATTCAAATTTTGAAATAAAATATCGATTGATTTCAAAACCTTAAAAAACGATAATTATAAATCACTAAACGGAAAAAAAATTCTAAATTATAAAAAAATTAATTTTTAATATGATTGGAGAAATATGAAACTGTTTTAGTAAACTCGGTTTGTTTTTCAAATGATATTAAAAAAAGCATTTTTTTCTTCTAAACAAACAAACAAGTTTGTTGTTTCAAGAATATTCTCTGAGGGGAATTTTAGATTGAAATTTTATTCATAGAAGAAACACAAACAAATTTCCTAAATCTCATCATCATAAATTTTTGAATACTAGCACGTCCCAATGAGCATTTGCACAGAAAATCAAAATTTCCCAAAAAAAAAAAAAAAACCATCAGGTACATATTTTATTATGAATTAATTTTAATTTTTCATGATTCTCTAAAGCAAACAAACAAGCCGAAATCGATCCAAAATTTTGGAGTGTGAAAAAACTTTGAGACAGAAAGAGAGTTTTTGGAAAAAAAAGTGCCAATCATGTTGTCAATTAAGGACCAGAAAAATCTCATACACTGAAAATGTTACAGATTTTTTCTCCTGACAACCCGAAATAAAACGGACTCGAAAAAAGCCCGTTTCAGATGGGCGAATCTTCTTCTGACTCCTAACACACAGCAGTTTCATTTAAAAAAAAAACACACCAGAAACCAAATCGTTATAAAATCAAATCGAATAAATTGAAATAATTGTCTTGATAAGTTGTCAAAATTTTGTGATTTTCAAAAAATGAAAAAAACTCGGAAGAATTTGTGCGTAGTGTTAGAGCTCTGTTGATTATGAATTCAGCGTTTGATTTTTTCTATTTGATTGTGCCAAAACTACTAGCAAGCGAAATTTCAAATCAATTTAAAATGCACTATTTTTTTTTTTGGAAAAAAAAATTTGAAAAACCGTTAACGTAGATTTCACTTCTTTTCTCATTATTTATTTCTCATACCATCATCAGTGTTGTAATAACATGTTTCTGAAGGAAACATTTTTTTCAGAACCATTTTAAATTGCATTCGGGTTTCTTTTTTTTATTAATAGAACTTTTAAAAACACTGGTTTTTTTTCTGGTATTTAGGTAGGTTTTTTTTCAAAGCTGTTTGCTGAGTTGGCTGGCATACCCTCACACACACACACACACACAAACCCAGCATGTATCCATTATTGTTTCCTATTGAATTTTATTAATGCGATGAAAACAATTGTTTTGTTTTTCAATCGTCAAACAACAAAAAGAAGCCCTAAGAAGATGGAGAAGGCAGAAAACATTAGCACAGAATCCCATTAGTGTCATACTACCACAACCAAGCAAATAATACCCGTTTGTTGGTTACCCATTTTCGATTTTTGACTTTTGACTAAACCGACTTTTTTGTTTGGTGCGTGTGCTCTCAATTTTCTAACATCATTTTCATCATCTTGTTTTCTCTCCATCAATGTTGATGAAGAAACAATTGAAAACGAATCTAAAAATTCTTCGGTTTGAAAAAATCTCGTTTTTGTAAAAATTATTTTCAAAATTGAAAGAATTTACATTTCAAACAAACACAATTCTTCAATTTCCTTCAAATTTAATTGAAAAACCTTTTCTTCTTCTTTTTTGTTTGAAAAAGAGAAGAGCAAATTTTTAGTTTGACAGTTTCATTCGGCAATAGATAGATTAATAAATAAATAAGTGAGTGAGTGATCAAGTTAATTGATTCATTGAATCGATGCCAGTGTGAATTGGTGGCTTGGCATTAACAGCATTCATTTCATACAACTAAAGTTAAATGAAGCTTTTTGTTGGCAAGATGAAACTTTAAAACAAAATGTTAAAACGATGTTCGGTTTTTTTTTGTTTGTTTAAACAAAAGCCAACATTATTTCCAAAGATAATTTGGAACTGTCATTCTGTTTATGAATGAAACATTCAAATTCATCTGACAACAACCGACAAACAAACAGCAGTAAACTTGTCAACACACCAACAAAAGATTCTTGTTGTGTTTGGATGAAAGTAACGTCTCGATAATTGAATACAACTTGACTGAACTGAAAATCAAACAAGTTTACCACAACAACAATAACAAAAAATAGAAAGAAATCTGATCCTAAAAATCTAAATGAATAGCAGTACTTTGTTTGATTTGATTTTGCTTCTTTCGGGTTCAATTCTTTCACTAAAACTGTTGGTGATGAATCAGAGAAAAAGAAAAAAAGAAAGAGAAACAGCATAAAGAGATAAATGTTTAAATTTGTTCGTTTTCCCATTTTGAACGGTAAATAAAATTTTCCCGCAATTCAACAATCGTTTGTTTGTGTTTGGAATAGAGTTTTTCACTTGTCAAACTCGATTTCACTCAAATCGAGAGAAGTGAGAGTAAGGGCAAGGCAGTATTGAATGGCAGTAATGTTGGTGGTAGAGTTCTATCATTCCCATAAACTCATAACTTAGAGAAGAACAAAACCGGAGGTTCAAACAAGAACCGAGGCAACTTGGGCACCAAAAAAAAAGTGATTTTGATTTGTTTCCTTCCTCTAATTCTTTTAGAGCAAGGAAAGATGAAGATGATGCATCAGAGTGATCCATTAATATTTGTTTGAAACGTTGTTTTATGTCCTTCTTCCCGTTATTTCAATTTCTTTGATTGCATTGTCTTTTTTTTTTATAGAAATGTTATTGCTATTTGATGATGATGATCATCATCCTCCTTCGCACAATAGATGAGTTGTTTCAGGCATAGAAAGCCAACAACAAACAACAAGAAAAAGAATTCGAATAATAATCTTTGTCCAAAATATTCACCAAGAAAAGTTTCACAAACCGTGAATGGTTGTTAACAAAAGTTCTCTCGGTAATTCTTTTCAGCCTGTCTATGGTGGGTTTGCAAAATTAATTAACAAAACTTTTTATTTGTAATAATAAAAAGCCTGCCTCTCTTTCATTCTCTCTCGTCGGGAAAAACCGAGCATCACTAATTTTTTTGGTTGGCATGCGCATAATGAAACGGGTATTGAAATAATGTAATAATAAAAAGAGAATCGGTTCCAATGAATTTGATCAACAACGACATTCAAATTAAAATACGATTCACTCTCTTTTTCTCTCTCTCTCTCTCTCTCTCTCTCTTAAATTCTCTTTCAGATTTCGTTTTAAGAAAAAATTAATCAGATTAAAAGCTTGTTCAAAAGCTTCCTATTGATTGATGTCGTAAAATTTCCTGACTATTTAGTAAAAAAAATTTGATTTGGTTCTTTTCTTATTGAAAAGATTTTGAAATTGTTTCATTAATAAAACACAAGATTCTCTTACCATTGGGTCCTTTCGGGCACAATCCACCTGTACAGTTTCGAATAGAAAATTCGCTCCAAAACAATCACTTCCACCGAACTGTGGGCTAGGATTATTGCAAGCTCGACGACGAGCCTGGAAAAAAAACCCAAAAAAGCAAATAAATAAACGAGTTTGAATGTTGAAGTCCCTTACTTGAGTGCAATCGTGAGAACAGATCGACCATGAACTCCATGTTGACCAATACCCATCAATTGGCGAACAAGGAACAGTACAATCAATCGTTTGAACCGAATCACCTGAACAAAACTGGCCACTCTGAACCGAAGATGATGATGTTGGGTTGCTAAAAACGAAGAAAAAACTCAAAAAATGAGATAACAATTGGTTCGATTAATTGTACCTGCAATGTCGAACACGTTTTTGAGTTCCAACGCCACATTTGGCACCGTGTTCCAATTGGCACGAAGACCAACTACCCCAACTACTCCATTCGCCATTAGCTAGTTAAATAATAAAAAAATTTCATCATTCATTTAGTTTTTCAAAGTTCATAAAAAGCT
The DNA here is from genome assembly GCA_034190945.1 of Octodonta nipae. Classification (NCBI taxonomy): domain Eukaryota; kingdom Metazoa; phylum Arthropoda; class Insecta; order Coleoptera; family Chrysomelidae; genus Octodonta; species Octodonta nipae. The sequence goes on along the minus strand of JAVLUE010000273.1, from coordinate 103,495 downwards.
TAAAATAGTAGCAAAGAAAAGTAGCAATTCAAGAAATCGATTAGACCAGTTCGAGAGTGTTAATGTGTGTTTTCAGGGTTAAATATTTTTAAAGAACTTTAAATTTGACGGGTTAAAAAATTCGATAGATTTATAAAAATAATTGATTAGAATTTTGAGTTTTTAATACCGAATAAGGATAATCGAGCTGGTTGACTGAAACGAACACCAGCAACATTGTACGCTCCACAAGTGTAATTAGCTTGATCATCTTCGGTGATATGTTTGATCAACAATGAATGATCATCAGTCATATGGTAGTTGATCCTGTTAGATCCTTGTTTACCCAATGGTGATGGATGATGGTGATTGAAGAAAAATTCTTCCGATGGTAGCAGTTGACCATCATCATTGGCCAAATCGTTAGCCTTTTTTTCTGGCTGTTCGGAAGCATCGAACTCTTCGAAATCATCATCTTCTTCATCATCGTCCAAATCTTCTTCGCCATCTTCATCCTCAACTTGACTATTGACTTTGTTATGAACTTTGCTTGAAACAGTCCGATTATTCAGTTTAAAAGCTTGATCGAATCTCGAACACGAGAATCATGAACGGTGATGAAACGGTGGAAACGGTTGAGTTGGAAAATTTTGGAAGAAGCTTTTTTCTGTTGTTTGATTGGTTGACTTTCTAAAATGATGATGTCGTTTTTCATCCAAATCACAGTCGGTTTAGGAATGCCATGCGGTGGATGGCATTGAAATATCACTGGTTGTCTGCTGCCCAACGGAATCTTCACCGATTCTGGTTCCGTGTGAAAATTCTTTTTCAAAACTACGTTCGAATTCATTTTTTTCATTAAAAAAAAATTATCAAATCAAACAAAACGAAAAAAAAAAAAAAAATTAAAAAATAATAAAGAAATAAAAATTAAATGAAAAAAACTAAATTTAAAAGCCACTTGAAATACATTTCAACAAAATTGATTGTTCGATAAATTGATTGATTGATTGATTGATCGATCAATAAAAGAGCTCGAATTTTTAGTTGATTGATCGATTTAATTGAACATGGCAAAACATCATCCTCATCAACATCCTCATTGGGATCAACTTGCTTTTAGTTAGGCTTTTCCATGAATATTGTACTTGCTTCATTGTAATAAATGAGGAGCTTTCTTAATGGAGAATGCGCCCTCAATCCCATGGAAGGCGATGAAAGGCAAAAAAATTGTGACTTTTTCGTTAGCTTGTTTGTTAATTTCAATCAACCAAAAATAGTTGAATGAACCAGAAAAAAAGATTGATGTGATACTAAACAAATATACAGTGATAGAGAGAAGGATCGGAACAAATCGATTGGCTACATTGCTGCCATTGAACCAAACAGTCAACCAACCAACAAACAATCGATACCCGAAAACCAGCTAACAAAACGAATTCTGTTTTTGTTCTGGAAAAAAAATTCATCTGCAATTGATGTGCTGTGTTTTTTGGTTCCATAATTATTTTCATGAAATAAAAAAGAAAATTTTCGGCGTGCAATTGACACACTCTTTTTGGGGAAAACACTTGGAGGCAACAGCAAAACTAAAATGTCGTCCTCGTCTTGGAACGTTCGCATCTCACAGAAACTTTATATTTTTTTTTCAAATGGTTTTAGGATGATGAGACATTGTTTCATCATTTCAATCTATAAATGTGCTGAATCATTCTCTATGTGTTCTGAATTGTGCATTAAACAAGAATTTGTTCCAGTGTATTGTTTCTGGTCGGGGCTCGAAAAAAACTTGGAAAAAGGATTCCCTTAAATTTAATTAAATCAAGAAGTTTTTGTTAGATTGTATGTATTGCTGCCACACATTAATAATAATGAAAAGTTGAGAATTTTGATGATGAAGCTAAAGATTAGTTTCTAAAAGAAATCACCCATGTTGCTGAAATTTTTTTTCATATAACTCGAATAAACTTGTAATGGGATGTCTTGAAAAACAAGAATTTTTTATCAAAAACCAATTTCCTAAAGCTCGGAAATTGACCTTTTTTTTGGTCGATCCTAAAAAAAAAATTAATTTTTCATAAAAATCGATTCTGGTTTTTGATGAAAAAAAAAAAAACATCAACAGTTTCACTTTTCAAAAATTTCAAGTCTGGTTGAAAAATTCAGTTAGCTGGTTTTTTGGTTTGTTTGGTTGGATTGAAATCATCATAAATTTTATCTCAATTTATTTGGTTGTTTCTTGTTTCTGGTTATCGTTTTATTTGTTGGTTGCTCTCCTATTATTATGGTTCAACCAAGAATAGATGATGAATAGAGAAAAATGAAGAAATGAATCATCATTCTAGCATATCTCTTTTGTTGAAGGCATCCAACGATGCGGACATTATCAGACAACAACAATAAAAAAATGACAGAGAAGGAAAGAGAAAGAGAGATGTTCAAATTGATTCAGATCTATTATTTGGGAATAATGATGACTTGGGCTCCCCAAGCCTCTCTACATCTATTTGTTTGTTTGTCTGTGTGTGGAACAACAAAACACTGTCAAACAGTGCATGTTTTCGCTGGAAAAAAAAAACTCCCGAAAACTAGATAAAATTGAAAAGAAAAAAATACTTGGTTTTTTTTTTCTCTCTGTTTCGACCAGCTTCCAAGCAAAATCTAACTGATGATTAGAAAGAAAAAAAAAACTTACAAGCAAACGAGACTGAGGCTTTTTGGCTCATTATTTGATGATGCCCACCATACGCCGTACACCAACATTGGAACGGATTGTTATAACCAGAATTTCGATGCTCCTCAACATCGCCTCGAGTTATCTCCAAATCGATCTCGATCTACCAAACAAACAAAAAAATCAAAATTAGAATCAATTAAAAAAACATTTGATTTTTCCACACACACACAAAAAAAAACTGTGTTTCAGAAAACATTGATCCTGGAACCTAGGAGCTTGGTAAATATTTGTTGAGAAATAAAAAAAATAACAAACAAACAACCAAAATTAAAATCTTTCTCTCTTGCTTTTTTCCATTTTTTTACTAGAAAAAATTTGTTAATTTCACAACAACCCGAAAAAAAATTTTGCCGTCGTGTTGTTGTCGCGCGGTAAGAAAAAATTTATGTTCAAACAAACATCATATACCGCATCATAGAAAAACTGATTGAAAATTTGAGAGAATTTTTCTGCAAAAAAAAAAACATGACAACTAGGAGGAAAACACGATCGTTGTTGGCATCAATAATTTCCAAACTATGGTAGATCGTTGAGAAGAGGTTAGCTATTTGCTTTCTGTCCTAGGCAAATATTTGATGTTTCTTTCTATGCCCAAGCAGAAAACACTGCTCGATAGTTTTTACAAAATTAAAAACGGCATCTCTTCGAGTATTAGACCTTGAATTATTCTGTAAAAAAAATTTCAAAAAAAAAAAAAACTCAAAAATTTTGAAAAGAAAACAAGCAAATAATTCTTCCAATTTTTTAAAGTTTGACCAGCTTGATGAGAGCTGAGCTTGGCATTAATAATAGAGAAGGCTTTTTTTTAAGGTTTTTCAAAAGAATTTTTCCATTTTATTGTTGGCATCGCCGTCATCTTGGGCTTTTTCAATAAGGTTGTCAAGTTTAATGACCGAAACTTATTGTTCGACAGGGAATGAAATTCTTTTCTATTTTTGATGAATGAATTGCGAATGAACGATTTTTGTTGAGAGAGAGATTCCTTAGAAATTTTAAAATTTTCTCTTTTTTTTCTCTCTTGTTTATTGATTCGAGTCTTTTAAAGAAGTTTGCTTTTGGAAAAATTTTTTAGAGCTTCTTTAAAGTCGAGAAAATTAATAATTCAAGAATATTCTTGATTCTTTTGATTCTAGGTTTTTTGTTGTTGTTGAGAAAACTCATTCATTTCTCTCTTGAGATGACTTGATAGAGTTTTTTTGAATTTTCAAAATTAAACTTGAACACTCAAAACACTTGAAAGGAACAAACACAGAATATATCAGGTGAAGCTAAATAACAACAAGAAATTTATTTTAAAATGACTAGAACTAAGAGACTAGTGAATTTAAGGCATCAAACTTTCTTATACATTTCAAATTACTTTAAAAACGACTTGAGTTGGTTCAAATTTTTTTTTAAATGTCAAACACTTTACTTTTGTGTATCACCAACGGTTATTTGAGAAGATTTCATTTAACACTAATGTGTGGTAGTGTTTTTTAGTACTATTTTGTATCAAATTTGTGCTTTCATTATTTTAATTGAGCGCTCGAGTTCAATTGCTTTTTTATCCCTGGCTAGATTTTTGCCAGTTTCTAATAGAAAATTTCTAGAAAAACTAAAAATAGAAGAATTCTATTATTTGGATGAGAATTGAAACATATGGCAATCAGATGCTTCAACTTTTTTATGATGAGACTGTTGAAATGTTGAATGATTATGTGCCTGTAGGAAAACCCACTGAAACCATGTAAAAAGAGCGAAACAGAAGTTTCATCTAAAGTGAATAAATGAATGGCTTATTTTTATTTAATAAATTGATGCCAATAGATTTTTTTTCGGAACCAAATTTAATGATTGCGCTTGTTTTATTTGGTATCCGTTTAATGAATTATCTGATTGAATTTTTTTTTGATAAATTATCATGTTATTTTATCAGATAGAGAAGATATCAATTTTATGATAGCTCTATCGGATTTGTTAGTGAACCTAACATTGGTTGAATTGCCGAAAGAATTATTTTCATAATGAAACGCAGTCAGGCAAATAAAAGAGAACGATAAAAAAACGTTTCATCTTAACATAAAAGAAAGAAGAATTGAAATTGAAAAAAAAGCCCCAAGACTTTTTTCCCAAAAGACAATGGAAGTTTAAAATGGGGAAAAAAAAGAGAGAATGAATAAGATGACATTCGCTTGACATGATGACGATGATCAGTTGAAAGTTTATCTAGTTTTCCGAGTTGAGTTGTCTCTTTCTATCGCATCAACCTATCTTTTGAGCATGGAGAATTTTTGTAACGCGACAAAAACGACGACGAGTTACGCATCAATACACATTATTCTTGGAGAGTGAACCAGGCGTAGGTTTTTTTTTCGCTTGTTTTTGGCTCCATCCATCCAAAAACAACAAGATTATGATGATGACAAGCTACCAGAATAAAAACAACACCGAAAAGAACATAAACGTTGTGTGCGATGGGTCCCGGATTGACAAAAAATGAATGATGTTGCTTTGTTTCTCTCTTGTTTAACTACAGTGCAAACTTGAAAATTTTCAGATGTTAAAAAACGAGATCCAATTCTGAAACCCTATTTTTTCGAAAGTCAATTTTTTGGGTTTTTGTAGTCGCTTGATCAATTAATGATTTGAGAAAAGTATCAAGTTTTAAGTTGAAAACATAATCGAAAGAATTGATATAAATTCTGTCATTTTTTTTTTTGAATTTTGTTTCATATAATCTGATAATGAATCCCGATATTTGAATGAAAATGTAGTAGTGGTGGTGGTTGGCGGTCGTGTTTGTCGTTGTAATGCATTGTTTTTCTGGATCGATGAACAAAAAAAACCGTTCTCTTCACACACACACACAATGTGTACTATGGAACTATTAAATGATTGATGTTAACGATTTTTAAATGAAATGACACGCACATATTTGATAGAATTTTCCGATCTTGAAAATCAATTTTCACCATAAATTCAATTTCAAAAGATTTTCAATCGTTTCTTATTGATTGATAATTCAAAATCATTTGAAAACAAGATTCAAGTTTTCCCCTGTTTCTGTTCACAATTAGAAAATCTTACCAAGCGGATTCCGGTTTGAGGATCGACGTAGTTGCTTATTTTTTGATTGCTCTGTATTCGACGTTCATCTCCTAAAAAAAAAAAATTCCAATAATGTATAATGAAGAATGAATAATACTAACCACTATTGCATGTGAACCATGCATTCAACGCGTTCAATGTTCTACAACGAAGCGTAGCCGATTTACTGCGAACAATAAACGAATCGGCCGGCTCTTCTTCGAAACGCAACGATTTCGGATCTTTCGGGTCATGTTCATCTGGCAATGAAGGCAACAACGGTAATTCAGAATCATCGACAACAGTTCCAAACAATGGAAAACTATTGGTCTCAGTTGTCGATGATGATTGATGAAGGGTGTCAGTATTATTTGAAACAATGGAAACGTTTGAAGATGACGCTTCAACAGATAAAGTTGTTCTGTTGTTCAATGTTGAGTCCAAAGTTTGAGTATTTCTATGATGATGAACATGGGAATGATGATGGGGATTGTGACGATGAGAGTGATGCAGTGGATCACCTAAAGTTGATTGATGATGTTCTAGGAATTCATCAGTTTTTGGTGTTGTCGTAATATTATCAGCTGAAAAAAACAAATCATTCGAATTAATTAATTGAATTAAAGCAATTGGTTTTTTTTTTTAAAAAAAAAGAGCTTTAAGCTCATAATAAAATTTTTGAAAAAGAAAATGTTTCTCTACGAAGAGTTTTACAAAATAAATGACACAAAACTTTGGCCTATTCTAACCGAAATCTTTAGATTCACCGAAAAAAATTGGAAACAATCGATGCAACCTCGTTTCATCCATATTGGTGATCTTGGTCGAATGGCACTTTTGATCAACGATCAACAACAATACTACGTGTGGTTTTTGAAACAACATTATTACTACTTATCGAATCCGATGCGTATTGAAGAGTTTGACCAATACCGACCGCAGTGGGTCAACATTGACCCATATAGCAAGACCATTTTTCTAATTACCACTCAGAACGAGCTTTATTATTACCGGTGTTGGGAATTGATTCAGCCCAAAAATAAACCTCAAAATCAAGATGATGATATTGGTTTTGTAAAGATTTTTCCAATGCAAGCAATGCTTCCACCAGAATGGGAGAAAACTTGGCAAGAAAACGATCAGCAAACAGACATAAAATGCTGTAAATTTCCTACCGAATACGATTATCGTTACGAGAGTAGAGCATTGGTGATGCGTGCTTGTGTCATTAAAGTGGATACATTTATAAAAATCTCAAATGATGAGCTCAAAGTTTCGGTTTGTGTTTTGATGCATAACGGTTATTTGGCAATTTATGATTGGAATCCAACTAATCCGACTGATCGAGAATATTTTCTACTTCATTATTATTTTATCGACATAGCTTGCTCAAATTTTGGTTTATTTGGCTTGACACAAAGAAGTGGTGGTAAAAATATTTGCATATGGTCAAGCCAATTGGAAGAGCCACAATTTTTAGAACTCGATTTTTTTCTTAACAGCGACTTATATGGCCGACCAAACAATCATAAAAATGAAAAACTTGAATCAATTTATTCGGTGAACAAAATTTTTGCCACTTTGAATATCATTTTTTTGCTGAGTCCCGAAAATGATGGACGAATGTTGAGTTTTAAGTACAAGGCTGAAGACCGAGTTCTCTTTGTGAAGCGTCATGTTTTTCAAAACAATCAAATCACATACATCGAAGATATTTACACATCTCGTTCAACCAATGATTTTTTGCTGATAGCTCCCCACAATCCGCCTCAAGTGTGGATCGTTCAATCGAATGGTCTTCTAGTGAGACCGATCTCCCAGTGTTTATCGGTGGTGGATGAATTTCATCGATTTTGTCGAGGCGGGGTACCATCAAGACTTGGTGTGATCTCGTTTCCTCAACCACCAAAGGCTGTGACGGTCATTCAAGCTAAAGACGAAGCTCCAAACAAAAAGAAACCGATTGATTTAGAAAAGTGATTGAATAGAAATCTCTCAAAAGAGAAATGTTTTGAGAGATTTCTATTCCATTTTCTCAAATTAAATAATTTGTTCTTTGTGGAATTTTTTTTGTTCAAGCTCAAGTGCTTAAAAAACTGGTTAACTGGACAGTAGGTTGCGTGGAAATAATTATAAATGTTGAACAAACTTTTCGATTGGACTGTCAATGAGGAAGATTGGAAGATTTCCGATATTGGTTTGTGGCCGATTCTACAATTTCTTCATCTATCATTTGTCAGGGATAATTTGAAATGGAAACAATTGAAATATCCTTTTTGGCCCCGTTATGTTTATATCACTGGGTTTGGTATGGTGGCCATTTTGATTAGTGCCGATTGGCGATACGCCGTCTGGTATTTCGATTATCATTTCAAAGATCTTCAGAATGAAATTCCGTTATCGTTGGTTTTGGTTCCTAAATGGAATGGGATTCGTGCTCGTTCAATTCAATGGGATCATCGGTCTGGAATATTATCAATGATTTCTGAGAATGGTTCTTGGCATAGTTTGCTACCAATAAAGCTTCAAATGTATTACGATCCACAGAATCAGCAAAAACGAAACTTGTTGATAAAACGAATAATGAAAAACTTTTCACAACAAATTCAAGAGATTTGGTTGAATGAAATGATGGAGCAAGAAAAACATTTATCTTTGCCAAAACTAAAATCTTCTTGTTTAATCAATGATATTGATGATGATTTCAACGAAATCTTTGAACAAAGTAACATGATACTATCTTCATGTGTGGTTAAAGTAGAAAACTCTCCTGGTTTATTGCATGCCGTTCAAACAGATACCAATGAATTGGTGATTTACAACTGGCGTAAAACATTTGTTGGACGTTCATTACCAGATTTTGTCAGAATTAAACGCCAAATCATTGATCTTGTCTGTTTGCCTGGTGGTTTTGCGACTCTTTCTCGATATAAACACTTTTCCAATCTTTATTATTTTGGTGTTTTTGGTAAGGTTTGCGTTGACCGTCTGACTCAGCTAAAGCTAGACGAACAGTTTCAGAAAGTTTCACAAAAACCAAAAACTTGCCAGCCAATTTATTTCGAAAGAATTTTCGCGACTCGAGATGAGCTTCTATTGCTATCCTCAAAATATCCATATACCTTGTTTTCCTTGCAATTTGCATCGCTGAGCGAGTGTGAAGAACGATTTTTAGCAAGAGTTTACCATGTACCTGATCAACGAAGCACAATAAAAACAGTGTTTACTGACAAGTTTCATTCAAGTTTTCTAATTTATACCGGTAGCACAATTCAAACAGAACCAAATCTCTATTTAATAGAACCAGAGGTTTTTCCAGATCGAAAACCACGACCATTGGCCAGCACAAGATCTATACCGGATGCTTGTGCTCGATTTTTGTCCCAAGAAACGCCATCAATAATTCCATTTCCAGTTCGACTACTTGATGAGATGCAGCAACAAAAAAAAACCCCAAACGTTGCATTGTTTGATTGGCTGCATTATTCTTTGGCCATCAATAAACAAACTCTTTTTCAGTATCAAAGCTTTTTAGAACAAAATCAATGGTTGAAAGAAAAAAACAACGATAATTCACAAACAAAATTGGAACAATTGGTGCATGACAACCAAAATTTGATCTATCCCTTCTTTGATTGGTTTCAGACCGGAAAATTTTCAATTGACACCATTCTTTGGAAAGAAGAATTTTTCGATCAGATTAAAAATCCCTTGACCGAATTTGTCAGATCGAATGAAACGTTGAAAAATGCAGTGAAAACCAAATTGGCTAAATTAGTGATTAGTAGTAATGTTGGCCAAAACCAAACAAAATTTTTTTGGAGACTAGAAAACGAAATTGATCCTAACATTCGATTAGAGATCAGTACCTTTAATTCGGTTGATTTTTTGAAATCGTTTCGAATTTATTATCATCGACCACTGGTTGAGAAAGTTTCGGAAAAAAATGATCAAACACCGAGTCCTAAAAAACGAAAAAAATCAGGTTGGTTTCTTCATAGTCCACGAAAAAACTATCAAGTTGAAAAAGATGAACCTATCATGCAAAGCTTCGACGATCTCGACTCTCCAAGTTTATTCATATCGTTGGATCAATTATCGGATGAAACTTTGACTGAATTTAGAATATTTTTAGACCGATTCTTTTATCAAGTAGCAACAAGTGACGATCCAAAAAAATCATTGCCACGATTTCGCCCAAACTCATTGAAAAAGTTGATTGATGAAACAATGCCCGAAACAAATAAAAAATATGAAAATAGTCACAAAAACAAAGATGAGAAAAGTTCATTCAGTAGCAGACGGCAAAGCTTCGATAGTCAATCAAGAAATTTAGAAAACAAGTCTCTAGATCGAACAAACATTAGACAGAATGATCAACATAGTACTCCACCGATATCCAAAGAACTAAACTCAATGCTACAAGAGCCAATACCGTTATCCGAAGCTTTAGCATTTGTGATGCATGCGTCCCAAAAAATTCAAACTTCTCCATCAACATCCTATTCAACATCGTATTCATCATCATTGCCAGCCTCTTTACCACCATCACCGAGAATCATAAAAAAACATCAGGAAAGCCCCAAAGATATCCCAAATAGTAAACCACAGCGAGTTCGTTTCCAAAAAAAAGATGATTCTCCATTGAAAAGAACCCCAGTCTCAGTGAAAAATCATGAAAAAACCACAACCGAGAGAAAAGAAGAAAAACCTCTTAATCGCATCTTGTTTGGTTTGCCATTCGATAACCCACCACCACCGCCTCCTTCTTCCAATAAGAAATAATCTTTAAACCAATGGATGCAAAATAAACTTTTTCTTTTTTAAAGAAACAAAAAAATGATCTTTTCCCTCACGCACGCAAACACAATTATCATCCTACAGCTATTGCTAACTTGATATGCGAATGTGCAATTAAAAACCTGAAGGTGTGCGGCAACCGAATACCAGAATGATCAGCATTATATCGAATAATTTGCTAAATTTAAACCACTAAACAACCGTTTTGGCTAAATATGGTTTAATCTAATTTTTCATCATAATTTTGATGGACCTGCTGAAAATTATTATTATTATGATGATGATGATCTGAGAAGTTTGAGTGTGAAAAATGATAATAAGACATTGTAACATAATTATTTTGATAATTCATTCATTAATTCAACAGAAACACAGCAACATTAATGATACACAACCTAAAAATGCTTGATATTAACCTGATCTTGAAGCACACAGAAGTGTTTCTCCAGTTTAACCGAAAAAACCCTAACGGATGGATGGATGGCTGGGTGTTGTTTGAAAACAATTAGACTCAATTAAATTACTTTTGATGATCACTAAAACAATTCTGTTTTTTTTCCATAAGATTATCATCTGGTTGTTTGATGGTGACAATTCTATTTCATTGCACACCCTCCGCATCCGTGTTCAGCCTATAGTTCGCATAACTGAATATCGTATAATTTTTGTTTGGCGTTAATTAAAATCTCTAAATTTTTCTTTAGGTATATTACCTGAAAAAGAGGCATAAAATTTATGATTATCATTTTTTTTTTGGTTGATTAAAATTAATTACTAGTAGTCTTTTTTCTAAAAGATAATTATTTCAGTAGAATGCTTGAAAGATTTGAAAATTCGATTTTTGTTTTTTTGGTGTGCAAGCATGAAAATTTTGCTCGGATCTCTTGGAAAAAAAACCTCACAAATCAAAAGACAAGATTAAGCATAATTCAGAGCTCAACCAAACACACAGTTTTAAACTAGTTTCAAACTAGAGGAATGGAATAAAATAATCAACAATAATAATCGTAAATAATCGGCAGGTAGCGAAAAAAAAAACTTTGCGAACACGCAATTTGTAACAAGCGCACAGTTTTGCCCTCAAATTTTCAAACACACACACACACCGTTTATCACAGGTGAAATGTTTTCAAAGTTAACGATCAAGTTTATGTTCTGAATTTTTAGGTTTTCAAACTTTATCAAACGTGTTTCGATGTGTATCGATGTGTTTGAAAACCGGCATAATTATTATGAAAATTTTGGAAATGCTTCTTTTCAGGCAACAGCACACCCTTATCAAGAAAACAACAAACCAAGTTTTTTTCTTGGTTTGGTTGATTTTAAATGATGGTTATTATCTTCCCATAATAATGATGGTCATCGGTTTTTTTTGTGTTCTGCTCGCTCTCTAGCTGATTCTGAAAGAAAAACTAACAAACAACCAGCTAGTTTTTTTTTTAACAAAACAGGTTGAAATTTTTTCTTCCCGACCGAGAAAGCCTCAAAAAACCAAACTTTAAAGCTTGATCATTTGGTCTGATTGATTGATTGATTCGAAAAAGAAGAATTCAACAGTTGAAGCCATCTATCAATCGGTTTGTTTTTGTTTGAATCCTAGGCTGTAAGGGCCAGACGAAATAGAAAACATTAATCAATTTGACTTCAATCAGTTTAGTGGTGGTGGTTTGGAAAAACATTCAAAAGTACTGATCGTTTTTTATAAGAGAAAAAGCCTAGAACAGAGCTTCAAAAGCCTCGAGGCAATTGTACTAGTGAGCTTCGATCAGTTCAAAAAAGGTTAGTCAAAGCACAAACAAAACAAAAAATTTGGTAGTCGAGCTAAAAGTAGTTGCCGATGTTTGAAAGTAGACCTGTCTATCTCTATTCATTTATCTATTTATCATCGTCTATTTTAAATCTTCTTATCTTTCGAACAAGAGAGAAAAACATTTCTAGGATTAAACAACAACAAAAAAAAAGCTGTGCTTTCTAATTTAATTTGGCACTAGTTAGGACAAGAAAAAAACTTACACACACACACACACACATTTCTCTCCTTGTTGAGATGCCAAGACAAGATTAGTTTGACGTTATTTTTGGGTTAGACGAAACCTCTGAAATGAGAGAAAGAAGAAAGAAGGTTAGTTCAAGTTTTGGCCTTTCTCTCAGACCAACATACAGGGTTAAAAAGAAATCAGAGAGTGTGAGAGAGTTTTTTTAGCGTCTCTCCGAGTATTAACCCTGATCTTTGTTTTTTTTTCCACTAGACAGCAAAATTAACAAAACAGTTTCTTTGTTGAAGAAATTTAAGTTCCAAAAGATGCTCAATGGAATACCTTGGCTCTAGGTCCGACACCGACAAGCAATAGATTTTTGGGTGTGAAAAATGAGATTTCAATCAAACTTGAAACTTGATTTGACACATGCATGTCCAAATATTGTTTTCTTCAACCTTCTAGTTTAGCACAGCTTGAAAACCAATGTCGGGTTTTTTCAATTGAAAAGAAAGTTTTTTTTTTATAACCTTTCAACAGCATCAAGAGCTTCATCGATGAATATTTTTTGAGGTTGTTTCAGGCACACACACACACACACAAAACTATGTTTGATTGCACATTGAAACAGCATACTTTTATGATGATCATCTTCTGTCTAATAATAAAACCAAATTTCCGTTGTTTGTTTCGGTTGTGTTGGGTTGCGTAGCATGTGAAAAGCGCATATTTCTCCTTCTATTGGCAAATTTTTATTTAAATTAATGAACATAACTTTTCCATTATTTTTTCCTGAGGCTAAATCATTAAATTTTCCTTTTCGATCATCTTTCAACATCATTGGGATGACATCTCTATTATTTAATCTCTACTTTCTTAGTGGATTCAAGCGATAGAGAAATAATTTTAATAAAATTATTTGATTAATAAACCAGTTTTATTAGATAATTTTTAAAGCTGATGTTGCTATAACATCTATAATTATCTAACCAAATTGTTATACAATACCACCGCCAATTGAAAGAACGATGATGCGTGGTGATTGGAGACGGAAAGAAATTTGATAAAATCTATTCCATCATCCTACACACACACACACACATACACACACATTTACACACTTTGTTGTTTAATTCTGAATTTGTAAATCCAGATTTGTAAAGTGATTTCTCCATCATAGTGACACAACAATGTCTGTGAGTAAGGTGGTGTGTCATTGCTCCCAAATGACTCATCTCAACACCAAACAATGGTATGAATTTTTGTTCTCTTGAATTGTTTTTCCCATCAAAAAAAAAACTCCCTCTAGTTATTCTTGAATAATAGAACGCCTACATTTTTCTGTGTTGAACGTCTCAACGTATGAATCTGTCCATCAGAGAAATTGCCAATTTTATGACATTTTTGTAGCAATCCAGCTTGAAAAATGTTTTCGGTCAAAGTTCATTGTGAATTTTGAAATAAAAAAACCCGGTCAATTATGGAACTTTTTCAGGGGAAGTTTTCAAGTGTTTTTCTCATTCATTCTGAACACTTTCATTTCTATTGTTTTAGAAAAATAAAATAAAATTCTGGTTATCAGAAGGAAAAATGTTCCTGAAACTTTTCCTGAAAAAAAAGAAGAATAATTGAATTTTTGGTATTGTTCTAAAATTATCTCCTCAATTCAAGAACATTTACTTTATACATGCAAAAAACAATTTGCAGAATATTCTTCTTTTTAACACACACACACACCAAATATACAAAAGACAAAAGATCTAGAAATGATATTGTTCTGAAAAAAATGGAACTGGAATTTAAAAAAAAAAAAAACCAGGGATGATGCATCATCATCGCCGTCGTGGCTGTTATCTGAGTATATGCACACGTTCTAGCCTATTAGCGAACCAACAACAAACAAAAAAAAACACTGTACACGGCCATGAATTCTTTCTAGTCGGGAACTTCAATTTGCCTAATGGCCGCCACACAAACATCGAAATGGCGCATCTCTATTTCAACGGCGTCATCCATTTTCTGACTTTCTTTTTTGACAGATTTGACTCTCTGAGTTTCTTACTCATCATCGTCATATTGCAAGTATATTTTTTGCAAAAAAATTTATTCCTGAATTGCTCAAAAAATCAATTCGTATTGAAGCATTAGTTGCATTGACTGACATTGCGGACATCACATCAAATTTGATTTTCGATTTATTATCGACATGAATTTGGGTGCATTTTCTTTTCTACATTTTTGTAGAGAACACTTAAATTCATGGCACATTTATTATATAAATCGAACCAAAATCTGCATTGACTGATGACAATGAATAGTTTCTAGCAGAGAAAATTCTCTAAATTGTTTTACGACCACCAATCAATAGGAATTTGATTTGTTTCAAGATTTAAGAGACACTAGTGCTAGTATAAGTCAAACTTTGAATGTATTCATTTTGGATGAATTACCATGTTGGTTTGAAAAAGAAAATGGGATAATAAAATGGAATGATAAACAGAAACAATACATTTGTGATACAGTTGTCTTTGGTCTGTCTGTTTGTTTGTTTCTCGTCTTAAACATTCATCTTATTTTCCAGGGTTGTTGTTGTTGCTTTGGTTTCAATTTTTCGCTTTGATTGTCATGCAAATTTTTCAAAATTATTTCTACTTTTTTTTATGATGCTTGCTTGGTCTGTCATCATCAAAATGGTTCAAGTTTTTAGGCAAAACGCATTAATGTACTGCGCCGAGTTGTACCATGCAAATGGCAAAGTCTATCCAAGTGAGTGAGTGTGTGTGTTCTCTGCACTAAAAGATGCTAATTTATGACAATTTATTCAGAGAAAGAGAGAGAGAGAGAGAGAAAGAGGAATGAGAAATTTTCTGGTAAAAAGAAATGCCAATTTAGACATTTTTATTACACAGTCAAAATGAATCGACAACATTTGTTCATCAATTTTATGTCATCTGGTTGTTCATCTAAGCAAGTTTGTTGCACGTGCAATCTCGTGCTGTCTTTTTCTTCGATCTAAAAAAAAAAAAGATTCTCTATTCGAATCTCATTCAACAATTTTTATCAAATATTTATCTTTTTTTTCCGAAAAAAAAAAATTTCACAAATGCGATTTTAAATTAGAATTTTAAAAAGTTCTGGTGGTCAAGTTGAATAAAAAAAAAAACTTTACCAGAATAGTATCTTGAAAAAAATTTGCAATTGTAGAATTTTTTCGATCGATTAAAATTTCTTGTTGTTGTTTGAGCAGTGTATGCTTAATCTACTACACAAATGTATTAATCCGATTATAACCAGAGAGCAGTGAAAAAAAATCGAACAGAAGCTCGGCAAGAACAACTCAAAAAGATTACTTTCTTTGCCAAGAGATTTGTGAGTTTTTCTTTTTCGAAAACGACGACATCACAAAAAAAAAAAACTAGAATCTTTTCAATTAAAAAAACTGTCTTGCAGAAAAGCAAGTTTTTTTTCTGTGATGACCATTCCTCCCTCCACACACACAAATTCTTTGTACAATTTGTTTAAAACACTGTAATAGGCATGCGTTAAAAACGCTTTTTTCAACAACAAAAAAAAAACATCTTATTATTTGATTTCTGTTCAAATTTTATTATAAAATTTGAAAGTTTTCAAAGTTTATCAAGTGAAAAATCATTTTATGACCATCTTCATCTTCTCCAAAACAGCTCAATGTAATGAAGAAAAAAAAAAAATTCATTGAAAGAAACAAATAAAAAAGTTTCAGGCTTTTATTGCCTCTCAAAAAATCAACAAACAAACTATCAAGATCACAATGATGAGATAGAAGATATTTTCTATTTTTAAAAATGCCAACCCACCCAGATGGTGGTGGTGGTGGTGGTTCTTCTAATGAATTTCAAACACAGTAAAGTAGCTCAGAGAAAAGGAAAAAAAACAAGAAGATGATGATGGCTATGGGTTGCCCTTACAACACCAATACCAGAGAAAAAACCAGAAAGTTTCTTCAGCATTACACTGGTTGAGAAGAAAATGTTTTTTTAATTGGATTCCAACAAACAAACAGCAAAAAAAGTTTCCTTCTTAGTTTGCATCACCAAGATTTTTCTTGCTAGTACACTTCACCAGGATGATGATGAGTTTTATTGTTAAAAAAAAAGAAGAAAGTTTCTTTATTTTAAAAATATCAAACACACACACACACACACACACACACCATTCAAGTGGAGTGAGGCTCTTGCACTCATTATCGCTCCAGAATAAAATTCAACTAAGATTATTATCATTATCATCATCATGTTTCAAGTTTAATTTAGTTTTCATGTTTAGTGAATGAGAAGAATTGCTCTTCTTTCACAAATTCAATGTCTCAATAGAGAGAGAGAGAGAGAGAGAGAGACACTTTAAAACGCGAATAACAAGAATGTTGCATTTACTTCAATTTGATTGTTGTTAGCTTTTATCTTCTGAGAACAAAACAAAAATATGACTTTGACCTGTCAACTCAACAGAATATGATTCTTTCTTTGTTCGATGTTTGAGTGTAAGGGCTTGTTTCAACCAGTTTCCGGTATAATAATAACAAAAATAAAATATTTCTGAATGAAACGGAAATTCGTTTTTTTTTCTAGTTCTATTGTTGTATGCTTTATGTACATTTTTTTCATAAAAATCACCAGAAGACATTTGATCAAAAAAAGAACTAATGCATGTGAGTAAAGTGTGGGAGTACTTGGCCATTCAGTTTGATCTCTTCTCGACGGTTCAATGAGATGATCATTCGAATGAATTGATGCACGCGCTACTAAAACTTGGATGAAGAAGAGAGATAAAAGATTTGCATGGTTCTAGTTATAGCAATGACCCTTATTGAACATCATTAAAAATTTTGAAACATAATGAAATGCATTAATCAAAGATTAGTTGAAAATTTTAAGATAAGCACGATGATCTTTGACCGTCAAAAATCTTTAAAAAAAAAAAAACTAATGATAGCCTCAAGAACCAGAAGGAGCCCAAATAAAATTATTGAAATGCCTGCGAACAGATGGGAAGAAAACATTTCTGTCATAAATCGGTGATAATATGGCGATATTTATTGTATTTTTTCAAGTTAGGCTGCTTGTCAATCTGCCAAAAAAAAAAATTTCTCTAGATATTCACTAGATAAAGGTCTTTAAAAAGAATGGAGAATAAGAAAAAGACGAGATAAAATTTACACATAATTACCACTATTCTGGCTTTTAAAAATTGAAATTGAACAGTTTTTTTAATGGGTATTGGGATAGGGAAATCCTACTGATCGACGAAAAGTCTTTCAGTTGATTTCAAGTTGATCTGATAATAAATTTTTTTTAGATTTCTGTCAAACATGATGTTTATTTATGTTCTATCTTTTTATAAGTTCTTTTTCTGAAAAGATAACTGTTTTTTACGTCCATTTAGAGCCAAATGAAAAACAAATACTTAAATTTCCATTCAACGACCAAGAGATAACGATAGTGTCGAATTCACCTGCCAAGACCCATTCGATAATTTTAAACGTTAAAAAAAACTGTCATAGAGCAAGAATATATTTCTGAAACCTTTTACTGCTTGATAATGTTTAATTTTGTTAAGAAAAAAAACATTGTTAATCTCTATTTCTGGGAAACACAGGCTAAATAAAACCAAACGTATGTTGCCAAAAATTTTAATCAGATTTCAATCAATCGAAACCAAATATATTTCAACACAAACAAACACAGAGCTTAAACTAAGAGAGAGAGAGAGAGAGAGAAATTAAGCCAACACACTATTTAAGCCAATGTGATTGATTGATATTTAATATACACTAATACATCCTAATACACCACACACACACGCATCGGCCCTAATCTTTTTTGACCTTTTACAGGACCATACTCAAAACAGTGTCTATTTTTTTTTGTTTTTTATTTAACAAATCGATTTTGACTTTCAATGCTAATGCTAAAAGCTTCTGGTATTAACCAGTGTTTCAATAATTTATTTTTCCAACTCATCAAATAGGTTAGATCTTTTGAATTGTGTTGTATGGAGAAGATAATATTATTCGTCAACCTAACGAAGCTCTACTAATCCAACAAAGTTTTACTCAAAATGCTTAGCAAAATCAACACAAAATGGATCGATCTATCGATCAGGCAATCAATCAATCATCAGAAGTAAAAAAGACACGTGACAAGAATCGATTTAAAACAAATGGATAGGGTTTAACCATTAACAAAATATTTTTTCCTATGTGAAAAATGGATCAATGCTTTCAATTTTCAAGCCAACTCAATCCAGCAAGAAGAGTGTAGTTTAGCCAAAAAGCATTTCAAAATCTTTCATTAATTTTTTTTTTTAACTTTGTTTGACTTTTTTTTTGAAACCGAAATTTAATAAATTATCGTTTTAAAAAAACATTTTCTTTCGGAAAAAAATAGAATGGAAATTTGATTAATTGAGAAAAAAACAAGCTAGCTTGAATAATTAATTAATTAAAATTGAGAAAAAAAATTTAAAATTTGAAACTCATTTCATTAGATTTCATAAATTTTCTACAATTTCAGAAATAATCATAAATTTTCAAAGACTCATTATAGAAATTTGAATTTTAATGGTAGTTTTATTTAATTTTTTTGATAAAATAAAGTGTCTACTCAATTTCCATACTTGATAAATCTTTTTACTACCTTTAATTTTATTGAACGAAAAAAAAAATTCCATCGATCAATCGATCATCATCTCAATTATTTTTAGCCGAATCAATTTTCTTTTCTTGTGATTGAATAAAGAACGATACATCATCATACACCGATTCTCAAGAACTTTGCTTCGACTTTATCATCATTCGATTCTAGTTTTGAAGTGAACTCGTGTGTTGATTAGAGCGCAAACTATTAAACAAACAGCCTCGAGGCAAAACAGTAACACCCTCTCTTCTTTTAAGCTTGATTGTTGGCTTCTGACTGATGATGGGTCATCATCAACATCAATTAAATTGAAACAAGAGATCGATGGACATCACGGAGGAGGGGGTAGTGGTAATTCTAGTTGTTGCAGTGCAGCCAAAATAAAAAATGTTTTTCCGGGAAAAACCGGGAAGGCCGAACCAAAACTAAAGACCAAGAAGGACAAACAAGCTATAAATTTTGTTTTTTCTGCTTCAAAGAAATTCGAGAACTTTCACGAAGACAATTTAGGTGGTCGATGGGTTTCACTTTCTTTAAAATGATTCTTTTTTGGTAAAATTTAACTTGGTCTATTTAAATATCTATTCATTATTTACAAGAAAAAATTAAATTTTGTAATTTCCTGCTTTTATTTTACCTGAAAAATACGAAGAATATTTTTTTTTGAACAAAATATCCGGGCTAATAACGAGAATTTAGTTTTTTTTTTGCAAGAAAACAAACGATTTTAAGAAAAATCTTTCTGAAATGACGGGAAGTTTTTAGACTGTTTATATTAAGAATTATGAGACAAAACTCAAAGTATATTCTCCAAGTATAATATCAAAACATTATTCAAAAGCTTGTTCAGGAATTTCATTATAAAGAAAAAACTAGGAAATTCTTTCGGAAAACTTTTTCAAAGAAACAAAACACTCTTCAAAGTAATTGGATTAGGGGTTTGCTTATTATTAAATAAATCGAATGATTGAGCTTATTAGATTTGATGTGTTCAATCGAATGACGATGCATCTACAAGTTATTAACATTTTTCCGTCGAGACTGAGACATCAACTAGAATGAGAAAACTAATTGATTTCATCTTCAATCATCGGTTTTTTAACAATCAATTTGATACAAAAAAAAGCTCATTGATTGGAAAAAAAAATATGAGAATCTTGTTATGTGCATGATTGATTTTTGTTTTAGTGCATAATATCAATGAAAGAACACCAATTGACAAACATTTAATAACCCATTTATTCTCTGTCTTTTAGCTTTAAAAAAAAAATTCCAAATCTTAATATTTTTTGCTTCGCAAAATAAAAAAACTTTTGAATCTATTTCAAGCAAATGTTAATCAAACTTATTTCATTGAAAAAAAAAATCTATTTTCTAGCATTGCATTTTTGACTTTATTGTGACACTAAAAATAAATACCAATAGTCTCGATTGGAACTGAATTCTCCACAAACAAATGTATTAAAATCATTAAAGAATTGGTCCTTCATTTATCTACTCAATATGATTATAAACGGATCTTAAAGAGAATAATACTTTTCTACTCAAGTAAAAAAAAAAACCTACCTTGAATGATGTTAGCCAAGGAAAGACGGGTTGATGTTAGAAAATGATATTCTGAGAATATCAATAATGCAAAAAACAATGAATTGATCGATACAAGAAACCTCATCTTTATTGATTTTTTAATGAGGATCGTGATTTTTTTCCAAAAAATATTATTGCCTCGTGAATTGAAAGCTTCAATTATTCTGAGCTTTGAAGAAAAAACCGATTCTCCACAAAACTACAGTTGATTGATGATTTGGATGTTTGATGAGAAGGCTCATGGCTGTCATTCACGATGACCATTCGATGAAATTTGACGTATGTCACACAAAACACACACCCACGAAAACTCTGAGACACACCTCAGATAACACCAAAGTTGAAACTATTGGCCATTGGTCCAAGCCCAATTCGCACTAATGAAACACAACAAATAAACCACCGTTTTAGAATGATCAAAAATTATGACAGTTCTTTTTCTAGTGTCGAGGCGTTTTCTAACTTTTATTTCACAAGAATGACAATTATCTCCCCAGTCAAACTTATTCAAACATTTTCAATGATAGATTTTGAATGAGAGCACAGTAAAATTATCAAGTAAGATTGTTATTAAAACTGAATTTAATGATCTGATAGCGTGTTTCCATTGGAAATGCAAGAAACAAAACGATTTTGACTTTATTAAAAAACACAATCTCAATACCCACGCCTTTGATCTGAGGTTGAAAAATCACAGATTGATAATTGAATTTGTTCCTGGATCAAGTTAAAAAAATTGAATCTTCTTCAATCCGAATAGTTTGAATCGTTTGTAATGAATTTATTAATTGAATACTTGGCACGCAATCATTGGAGTTTTTTTGTTTTGGAAACACGTGGATTCAGCACACAAGGATTCAATCAAAACATCACCTCAAAAATCTTACAATAAAACATTTTTAATCAATTTTTTAACAGGGAAAAAACGATACGAAAACGACATCAAAAACAACCACACTGATGGATGGTTCTAGGCAGACTGTCAGATTTTTCGTTCTTCTCGTCCAATTGTGCGAAGTTTTTTTTGCTTTCTTCAAAGTGCTAGCAGTAGATTTGGTTCAACCTTCTCCTCCTCCTCTTTCAAGTTTTTTCTTTTTGGTTAATGAGCATGTGCAAACAGAATCAGCCGAATCAATCAGAACAAAAAAAAAAAAAAAAAAAAAATTGAAGATAATTGTTTCTAAAAACAAGAAAAAGTGAACAAACAGCGACCAAACTTTTCGATGCGAACATTTTTCTACACCGGGCCAGAGAACCGATGAGATGTATCAATTTCAAGATCGTTTTCTGTTTGCATGGTCAAATACAAAAACAAACGTGACCAGAATTTTCTTTCTAAATCAAATTCAATAAAACAATTGAATGAATTCGATTATTTCAATGGACTAAAAAGGTAGATAATGTCAAAGACTAAAACTTATTTATGTTTGACATTAACCTTAAATTCATCAATTTCATTGTCTTTCTTTCCAGGTAGTTTTCATGAAGAATTTTTCATGTTTTCTCTTCGAGATTACATTTATTCGATGCAATTTCCAAAAGAAAATAAATTGTTCTTCACCGTTATGTAGTCATCTTGCGTCGAATTTTGTTTTGAATTGAAAAGAAATCAATGCAATTTCATCAAAACCCCAAGAACTAAAACTCCCCGGGTTTTTCTCAAGTTAATTTATTCGTATTTTGGGCAAAAAAATGGTGACATATTTTCTGTTGTTCTCTTTGGCTCATTCACCTTTTGGATTTAAGTTCTTATTCCAAGAATCTTGTTGTAACGTGCTTACTAGATTCTTATATTAGCATTTCACTTGAAAGCAGGAAAAAGCTATTTCGAAAAAAAATAAATTCAATTATTTAAAACAATTGTTTGTATCGCTTTTTTGTGGGAAATGGCACAGATGTCCTTAAACATCATCATCAGATAAGATATTAATATTATTTCTCTCTCAACCTATTTATTTTCCGTGAATGAATCGCGTAGAATCGTTGAATTAAAAAAATTCCTCAACACTGGAAGGAGAAATCTAACAAAAATGTGTCTTTAAAACGTGTGTTTGGTAGTCATTGATATATCAATACTATATTATACTATAGTATAAAATTCCTTAAAATGGTGTCTTGGTATATTTTAATTTTTTTTTTAAAATAATATTAAACTTTTGAAAATAATAAAATTGAACAGGTCATTTAGTCAGGAACTTAATCAAAAAGATATGAATTTTTTTCAAAAAAGTTTAGAAAATGAAAATAAATTTTTAAATAGGAAAATATACGTTGGTAAAGTATTTCAATAAATGTTGAGCAATTAATTGATTGATTTATAAGATGTACAATTGAAAAATGTTCTTTAAAAAAAAACGACACTCAACTTTTTAAACTTAAAAGTAAATCGATTGAATGTTCGATTTTTATAAATTTCAAGACTGAGATAATTAAAAATGTTCTTAGAAGTGGAGAAATTTTTTTTTGATTGATAAAACAGTGAGGTTAAGGTTAAGATAAGACAAATCTGTCAATTAAAAAAAAATAAAGTTTTTGAATTTGCTTTTCAAGTGTTCGGGCTTTTAGAATACGTAGTTTTTTTTTTTAAGCAATTTAACCAAAAATTTTGTATAAAGCGCAATGTTTTTTTAGAGAAAACAATTAGTTTTTCAACGTTATTATTGAAACAACAATAAAAAAAGATGAAGACAAACAACTTTGTTTCAATATTTTTATTTTTTCTGTCCATTACCGTATCGTTTGGATCAGAAATTAATTTTCGAGGATGCGGTAATTAATTTAAAAAAGTTTTTTTTTTGAAAAATCTGATAACACATCAATTTTTAGATGCAACAATCAAAAATTACGTTTCTGATCTTCAGATAGAGGCTTGCTCTTTTGTACAAAATGATATTTGTTTTATTGAAAAAAACAATTTCTTGGTTCACAAATAAACATTCAGTTTAAACTTTTAGCCAAGACATCGACGTCAACTATTTATTCAAAAATATTCTTTTCGAATTCTTCGACCACATTGCTGTATGATGGGCATTTTGAAATTTGCTCAATTAAAACAAATAATTGTCCGATCAGTCAAAATTCACGATACACTTTAAATGAACTTTATGTTTTAACAAACTCAAATTTTAATGCAGAGATTCCGGTCATCAAAAGATATTAAAAAAAAACATTGAATGAAATAACAATTTTTTCTTCATCAGATTAATCAAATTGTCGATGTTATGCACACTTATTTTGCTTCATCAAGCTCAAATTCTATGTTGGCCTGTTTTCATTATTCAATCATGATTTATGGTAATTTTTTTGTTGTTGAAAAACTTGAAGGAAAATTTACATGGGTTTTTTTTTGGCTTAAGATCAATATTTGAATCAGAGTTTGGTGAATGAGGCCTCGGATCTTTTGGAAAAAGGCTATCAAGTTGAAAGCAACTTGGAAAAACAAAAAAACTTTTTCCGAAGCGCTTACAAGATCGAGCTTGGATATTTGGCTTCGTTGATCAACGAAGTGCGTAAGGTCGGAGATGAGAAGCAAGTTTACCGAAATCAAACTCAACAAAAATTACAAGATGAGATAAAATATTCTCGATTAGTGACAAGTTTGACTGAAAAGATACTAACAAACAGCAATAAAGATCAACCATTAGTCGATTTCATCAAAAAGATAAAAACTCGTGTCTACGCTGTTCATGGAGAATTGGGAGTTCATTTAAAAACTGATACCTCGATTAGCACATCATATGATTTGGTTAGCAACTTGGAAAGTCAGGTCAAGCTCTTGAAAGCTTTGGAGGCTATTCAATCAGATAAAACAGAAACTGCCGCTGAATGTCTCATGTCATTGGCTCGAATCACGATCAACGAAATCAATCGATTGAAAAAAATCTACAATTTTGAAATAGATGATTCAGATTTGTTTTAGTACTAAAGAAAAACTATAATCAACCATGGTTTTATTAAATTAACTTTAAACTATACAAGAAACTCGATAAACTTTTAGAATTAAATTAAAATCATAAAACGATTAAAAAAATTTTGGTATTTGTTTTGATCGAAACTACTTGAATGATAAAACTCTGATAAAAAATAATTAAAAAAAAAGCCTTTTGAAACCCTTTAAAGAGTCTAAAAATTCTCAAGTTTGGTAGATTATTTTAATTTTAAATTTTTCAATCGTTAAGAAAAACAAAAGTAAAAAGATGACATACCTAAAGACATCGATGTTTGAATGAAAACTAATAATCAAGTTCAATCAACCATTCAAAAATTTTATGAGCAATAGATGGCAGGATTTTAAGAAATGTTTGTTTTGAACTTTTAAACTTATTGTATCAAGTTTCTTTTCTGACAATATTCAATCCAAATAGACAGAAATGATTATCACAAACTTTGGTGGTCAACTAATTTTCCGACAGGTTGGTCGGATTTAAAATTTAGATTGGTTTGATTCGAAGTATTTTTTTCTTGAAAAAAGTTATTCGATCGAGTGTCCTGTACGTTCACCTATTTGCTAGGTTGTCGAATCAGTAATCAAGTTATACTGATCGATCCTGTCAAAGAGTTAGTCGATCGCGATTTGTCTTTGATCCAACAATTAGGCATGAAAGTAATGAAGTTTTTTTAAAATTTATTTTTAACTTTAAATTTGGAAGTTGAGGTACGTTGCCAACACTCATGTTCATGCAGATCATATTTCAGGTAGTGCTGAAATCAAAGCTAAAGTTCCAGAAGTTGAAAGTATAATTTCAAGACAAAGTGGTGGCTGTGCCGATATCTTAGTCAATCATGGTGAGTTGATTGAAGTTGGTAATAAAATTCGGTTGAAAGTTATTTCAACACCTGGTCATACGCTTGGTTGTGTTTCCTATGGATATGAAACTTCTGCTGTATTTACCGGTGACGCTCTGCTGGTTCGAGGATGCGGACGAACCGATTTCCAACAAGGCGACGCCGGTCGTCTCTACGACTCCGTTCAACACCAATTGTTTAGTTTACCAGGAGATTGTTTGGTTTTTCCCGGACATTCGTATACTGGTCACCAATGGACAACCATTGGCGAAGAAAAACACTATAATCCTCGTTTGACAAAATCACGAAACCAATTCATACAATTGATGGGAAAATTGAACTTACCGAAACCAAAACTGATCGGTAAAATGATGGACGTTGATTAAAAATTTCTAAAAAATGTTCGTTTAGACATTGCTGTTCCGCAAAATCTTCAACCAGGAATGTAAACAAAAGGCAAGCAGAAAAAATTCGTCCTGGCCAAAGTTTAATATGAATAAGAACTAAGCTCTCAATATCTAAAATAGTTGAATATAATTTAACAAACCATCATACTCAAATAGAGAAAAATCGATATTAAATTTCTAAAAAACAGTTTTCATAAAAGGTCATCATCATCTTCGTTAGGTGGGGTTGATCTTCTTGTCACATTGTCACATTCATTTGTTTCGACAGTGAATTCGGATGCAGAAAAATCAGATAATTTAAGATTCAAATTCCGTTCAATCACTTCACAATCGATCAACATTTTCGATAATAAATTGAATTTATTATCACGATTCTTTTGTTGTTGTTTGATAGCATTGTCTTCGTTGCCGGCATCAAGGTTGGTGGCGTCGTGCATCTTGAATAGCTCTTCAGAATAATAGTACGGCGTGTCCAAATATCGATGCATATATTTAGGAACGGGTAATTCGAGAATTTGATCACGTCGTACGTATTGCAAAATGACAAATCTTAAAAACACAATTTCGAAAAATTATTCGATTAGTTAAGAAAAAACTGTTTATTTACCGGCAAATGTGTTGCAACGATTGGACTCGTTTGAATCTAGAAACAGGATGTAACAATTGAACTCGGATTGGTCCCATTTCGGGGCCCAGATGCAAAAAGAACAAAAACTGCCCGCTTCGAGAGTGTTCCATGGCTGATTCAATGAAATCGACAATAGTGGAACAACGGAATTTTTTCAACGAACCAAAACTAAAATTCCCTGTTTCATGATGCAAACAAAAGATTTCAATCGTAAGGTTTCAAATAAATTCAAAAACAAACCTTGTTCTTGTTCGATACGAACATGTCGAACTAAGCCATCTAGTTTGAATGACAATGAAAAAATATAGTGCTCATCCGATGAATCGCGAACCAAAAACGAGCCGCAAGGCTCATGTTCTAAAAGCTTCTCAGCCATTTCACCTGAAATCGGACCCCAATACCAGCCACACTACAACCAAGATTAATACATTGATACATTCAAAGAATTAAACATACGTTCTTAACACGTTCTATGCTTGAAACATAATCTAAATACTTTTGTCGTTCATCATCGGCCATCGAGGATAATAACTGGCGATAATTATGATGATGTCGAAAATAATTATGATGTGACGAGAAGTTATCGTGATGTTCAAAATGTTTTTGTTTTCGATGATGTTCTAAAGATCGAAGACCACTCGCTGATTCCGGCGGAATCGGTGGCAATGCTCGACGAACAAATGGTGAAAACGGAGATGTAAGTGGTAGTGGAGGTGGTAGTATTGGTATCGGATCATTTTGATTACTTTGAATTGGAACAGTAACCGGTTGATTTTGTTGTTGGCTGTTGTTATTGGCATCGATTCTTCGATTTGTTTTTGAATCGTTTTGTTTATTGTTTGCCATCGAGCTAGTGGTTCCATCCAAATGCAACAAATGAGGTAGTAGATCACGAAAATTGATCATCAATGAAGATTTGTTATTATTCTTTCTTTTCAAATCGGTAGTGATTTGGTCACAATCATCATCATCAGTGCTATCGTCGGTCAATCGACCTTCAATATAACCCAAACCATATTGTTTGTCTTGACTGTTTATCATTGCTGTTGATGATTCTTCATGATCAAAATTGCTATGGATCGAGTAGTTGCTCGAATTACTAGCTATGCAATGTGTTTTATTAAGAAGATTATCTAATAAAGCCTTGGCCAGTTTCCAAGCTTTGGCGTTCGAAGATGATGACGAAGTAGTTCGATTTGTCGTCTTAGAAACATCCGAATTAATCGGATTTGAAAAAGTAGCAGAAGAAATGGATTTCATTTGATTGATATCTTTTTTTCGAACAAAACGTTCCGGGCTTCCGAACGCGATACGCCGAACCTCTTCCAATGTCATGTGAATTGGTTCGTGAGTAGAGTCCCAACAACAATTTGAATTCACCAATTCGTCGTTGGAGACTTGATTGAGAGAGGCACCGATGACATCTTGAAAAGATGATATCATCATAAACGGACTAGAATTTACACCATCATCATCATCACTTCTTTTTGACATAACAGATGACGATCTCAACGGTTCGGTCAACGAGCTTGAACGTTGATGGAAATTGACTTGATTGGCAACCTGTTGAAAAGCCGATAAATGATCTATTACCAATGATGAAGAAGCTCGATCCTCATGAAAATGAAAATCGTTAAAAGATTGAAAACCAACCGATGTTGATGGTCTTGATCTTTGAAAAGTGGGCAGCGGTCGAAGAGGCTGGGGCTTTATAACACGAATTGGTTTTGAATTTTTGTGATATCTCCAATTCGGAGATGATTTTGTTGTTGTATCGAGTAATTGTTCTTCGTTTTTCTCATCAGAAATACTACCATCATCGCTATAACTAGAGTTTAAAAAGATCATCGAATCATTTTTTGCTTTTCGACTTGTGTTTATAATATCACAACTCGATTTAGATATCTTTTTTGCTGATGAATCTTTACAAAGTGTATCACAGATTATTCTGTTGTTTTTCAAGTTTATGCCATGACTTTCGACTAGTTGGAAACGTTGTCGCAGTGATCGAGTTTCAATGTTGGCACTACTACTACCCCCACCAAACATCAACATACGTTTCAATTTTGATTTGGCAACAGTAGGATTTGTTTGAGACGACGATGAAGAAGAAGATTGAGCGTTTAATTTCTCTTCAAAACTATTTTCAGTATTTAGAAATTTTTGTTGGTTTGTTTCTTTGAATTTCATCAAATTTTTTCCAATCTTTCTATTTGGCACAATTGATTGATCCATTGGACGGTCATAAATCACCGAAAACAATAAGGGCGATGACAATGACGACGAAGATGCTTTGGTATTTTTCTTATTGTTGTTCAACATTGCTGCCATCATTAACTGAGTTGGAAGAGAATAGAATGAAATTTCTTAAAATGAATATAAAAATTCTAACCTGATTTTCGTAATCGTTATCCTCATCCCCGTCGTCGTCACCATCAAACACGTTCTGGGTTGATCGTGATTTCATTATCGAACAACCATTTTCCATTTTAGCAGAACAACATCTACCAATACTACGATGATGATGATCGTTTTCGTTGTTGTTTGTCAATGCATTATCATCATAATCTTTACTACTATACGATGATGTTGTTTGTTGTCGGCGTCGATTAGTCATTTTCGTTTTCGGCTATGTTTTCTTGTCCACCGAACCGTATTTTTTTTGTAAAAAGTTTCATTTCATTTTATTGAAAAAAAGACTATTTTCTTCGGATGAATCTTCTCAAATGATAATAGTTAAGAGAAAAGTGTAGGTTTAAAGATCTTTATTTTCTGCTGCAGCTTATTATTTTCGAATTTGGCCAAAGCTATTTCAAAAAAGAAAACTGGAAATTAATGAAAAAAATTCGTTTTATGAATCACAGGGAGAGAGAAAGACACTGATCCCTAAGAACAATAAGAAAAATCCCATTAAGCAAAATAGCCATGAGAAAGACCACCTTTGCCCGTGATCCTCAAATTGAAAAAAACCCATAGGCTCTGCTATGTGTGTTTGAAAATCATCGAGAAAGGAAAGAAATTCAAAAACGTAATCTTTTTCTTCATAATTATTATATTTTTTTGAAAAAAAAGTTATGATGATGTTTGAAGAGAAAATCATGAACTAATATACATGAACGCATGCATTTACAGTTGTCCAAATATGGAAACCGATATTTATTTCGGGTGAAATAAACGTTTTTGTGTGACGCATTGATGACAGTAGAAACATTCATAGGAAAAAGTTTCCCTCAAACAAAGGAATAAGGCTATTGTTTGGGGAATCACAAGAATTTTTAGGAACAATCATTTTACAAAACTACCATTTCCGACCCTTTCTGATCAACCTACCAAACATCAAAGCTTCGAAGTTTGTTTCAACACATAGCCTAAACAGGAAAAAACCCGATAGCCCGAAAAAAGTCATTTGATCTCAAAAACTTACCAGAGTGTTGTGTAAAACTCGAATCAACAAAAAAACAATTGTACTTAAAAAATGATAATTCTGGAACAGAGAAGAAGATTAATTCGATTGATGTGTTGTTGTGATCATCAGTTTATATTTCACAACACCATCAATAAACACAGACAAGAGATTTTACTCAAACAAAACTCTCTTTTGAACATTTTTTCGAAAGTGCCTCTCAAAAGTTCCAATTTTTTTTCAGAGTGGAGTTATTGTTTTGTATGATGACCAATGAGTTGGGAATATTACTACTACTGCTAAAAATAGTTATCATTATTAGAAAAGATAAATTTTTAAATTTTGAGATGTGTCAATTTACATATTTCTCTTTAATAATTTTTGTTGGATCATGTTGGATCATTTACGACAAACAAACAGAAAACACAAGGCTGTTAAGAAAAAAATCTTTTTGTTTGCTTAAAAGATTCAACACGTCTATTTCGATCTTAAACGTTCAAAAAAGTACCACAATCAATTCATTTTTTCAGGAACAGTTTTTTTCGTGGTTTGTCTTTTATTCGTTTTCTAGTAATTTTTTTGGATTCATTGTCTTGCCAGTTTGATCATTATGATCATGATCATTATTAACAACAGTATTGTTGAAGAATTTTTTTTTAAAACGTTCCAAGTCTTTTAGTACGATGTTGAATTTCAAATCACGATCGGTGATTCGTTTTTGTTGTATTAGAGTTCCCGTTTCTTCAAAGTTAGTAAAAACAGTGACAAATTTTTGAAATATCGATTCCTACAACAAAACAAACAAAACTTTGTATTTCATTTAAATATTTTCATTTAATTTTACTAGACGATTTTGGTTTGGAACGCTGGAGCTGACTCGCACCAAAGTTTCATGACCTTTTGTTAACCATCTTTTAATTTGATTGATTCGCATTTCAATATCATGATCGCTGATAGTCGAAGTAAAAACCAAGTTTTTATTAACATTTTTCTTCTTCGGTTTTGAAACGATGGTATCCGTTTCATTTGAACATTCATCTTGCTCTTCGTTTATTGATATTGATTCTGGAATTTGAGATTGTTGCCGAGGATTGACTAAACAAAAAGTAGAAACTTTTTTTATTGTAGAATCTTCTTCGCGTTTTAAGAACATATGACGTTTGTGAGCCAGAGTTTTGGCTTCATTCTCTGTCATCATACCAAGCATTCGGTTTTTTTCATCCTTAACATAAACTTTGATTACTGCTGTCGTTTTTGGTCTAACTTTTGATTTTGAATCGTTCAATGAAGATTTAGATGGCTGATTCAATGCCGAAATATCGGTGACATCGATTCTAGACAATTTTTTTGCATTGAAAACATTGTTAGTAAATATTTGAGCATGAGGAAAGCATCTTAGTATTGAGACTCTCTGATTTGATTCAAAAAATTTCACAAATTTCCAGTTTATTTGTGAGGATAATCGAACCGAAGAACAAATCGACATCATGTTATTGAATCAATAGATGCAGAAAAAGATTCGACTATTTCAATCCAACCAATATGTGGATTTGATATTCAGCTGACTCTTATTTTTTCAATTTGATGCTATTCCATTTCAAGGCTTTTAATTTTTAAGAAATGTCGGAATTCGCTCAAAATCGTGAAATTAGTAATAGACTGAAAAAACGTTTCAACTTGATTCGAAAACCAAATTTGAAGGAAGCTTCTGAATCTTATCGAAAACTAGCCATCCAATTGAAAGAGTTTCCCAACTATTCTGGTTATTGTTGGTATTCAGCTGCCAAATGTGAGCATCAAATTGTTGGTTCGTATCGAGAACAATTGAATCAATCTCAGGAATCATCGTTGGGTATTGGCCAATCTGATTCGGATACAGCCATAATTCCGTCGATCAACAAATCAAGTAATCAAGCTTTGGAGAATTTAGTACAATCAGCTTTATGGACCGAATTCAACACCTGGATGGAAACCGCACGATCGTTTCGACGAATCGATTCATTTGATTCAGATATAGACGCAGCTATATCAGCTTACGCTCATGCGATTCATACCTGTCCTTCGTCGACCATGTTGTCAGTGGTTTATAGCGAACTAGCCAGTCTTTATGTTCAACGCCACCGGTGAGCAATTCGATTCATTTTTCTAAGAATTTATCATCATTTTTTGTTGGCATCAAACAGATTTTTTGAAGCTTCTGAAGTTTATGTGGATGGTGGTTTTTATCGTGATGCAATTAATTGTTTGTTACGTGGTCATTTCTACGAAGAAGCTTATCAATGTTATCAGGATTTTTTCAAAAAACAACCAGATTTTGAAAATTATTCCACTTTAACTGATTCAAAATGCTTTGAGAGTCGTGAAGCTGATCAATTGCAACAGTTTTCAACAATTAAACCTATTGCTGCAAAAAAAAACTCTTCTCTGTTATTATTGTTCAAAAATAGAACGATCAATGAAAATTTCTCTCAATCGATTAGCACGTTGACAGAGGAGAAAAATCTTGCAAAAAACCAAGAATCGAATAAAGAAAAATTCAAATTTCATCATCATCAACAATTAATGAAAAGTGTTTGCCCCTTTGATTCTTGGCATAATCGAATGACTCCTGACGATTACATAACATTTTTTCTTCTTCGATTGTATCTTTATGATCCTATCAGCTATGAATATCCATCGCCTATAATACCGTTCAAAGATCGAATATGCGAAGATCAAGAAGAAATATCATTGATATCTACGGAAAAAATACCAAGAGATGAAGATTCTTCATTTCATGTTTTATCATCAAGAAATGAAAATTATTCTGATTTATATTTTGCAAACGAGAGTCGTTTTTCATATTCTGATTTGATTGATTTGAATCATCTTCTTGAAACACTTTATTTATCGTATCGGTATGATCTAAGACCTTCAATTGATAATGAGTATTCAGAGTTTGACGTTCATGGTAAAAGTTCTGATTCAGAATCCGAGAATGATGATAAAGATTCAAACAAAAAAACTGAAAAAAAATCTTCGGAAAAAAATTTTAGGGCAGCAAACTCGACTTTTCTTGATCCTTCAATTTGTGGTCAGAGATTTAACACCGATTGTGATTCGATGACGACAACGAGTACTACCTCACCAGTAACCGAAGAAATTGATGTTCTTCGTTGCCAGAAATCTCCATCATCATCGACCACCGCTGAGCTTTTTGAAATGATTGAACTGATCGATGTCAGTGAACGTTTGAAACGTTTATCATCGAAATACGGTGTCAACAAGCTTGGTTCGACAACTTCAAAATCTGATAAACCAAAAATTCATATCAACGATGACCATACAGTAGATCAAGCGTTGATTGAAAGAAAAATCAAAACTTTTTTGGCTAAACAAGAAAAAAATTCAGTCTTTCAAAATAATGATGATGATCATTTTCTTCGGGAAAAATTGGCAGAAAAATTGTGTCCATTACTAAATGGGCATCAAATTGAGTTATTGTACGAAATTTTAAAAAATAAAGATTAATAAACCAACTTTTTTGAACTAAAAAGTATTTACCCTAGCATAATTGAATAGTGCGCGAACCAGAAAACAAGTCGCAGGTTCGAGCCTTGTTCAATGAGCAGATTACAGCTCCAGTGTTGTGTCATTTCTTAGAAATTTTCCAACAACATTTGGCGTTCCCAAATCTGCAAAATTATCTGGAACTTTATCGCTATGTTCTGCATCTTGGTCAAACAAATCATTTGATGACTAGTAGAACACGCAAAGTTCTAAACAGATTTCTATTATTATTTTTTTTAAGTGAAACAAGATTCCAATCGTACTGTTTTCAATGATCTCTAGTTTTTAAATACATCAACAGTTCTGTAGCAGTGATCAATCAATCAAATCAATGATAAATCATTGCCACATTAGAAGAGTTTTTGGTTGCATCACATGATTTTAGAAAGCCACAAATAAAAGCATATATTGTCATTAAATAAGGTCGTCATAGTTTTGTCATAAAATGTATATTTCTACTAATTTGTGGTAGAAATACTTTCTGCTTGTTGTTGTTGATTTTTGAGAAGCACATCAATCAACCTATTGCAATTTTCTTTTCAAACAACAACAACACTGTTTGATGAAGGTGCATGCGTGCGTTGTTCTAAACACAACAAAGATCATAGTTGTTTTTGTTGTCACTGTCTCTTCTTCTTTTTTCAAGGATTTTGAGAATCTCATTTTTTTTCATTCAAACTCTCGAATTTTGGGATCAATTTAGGGAAAAAAATGAATGCTCGATCTACTGCATTTGAATTTGTAAGTCTGTTCTACTAAAGAAACACTAAAGTTTTTCATGTTCTACTCAACATGAAGACATGTTTAGGTAAGCGTATTAACGATATTGTTTCGGCTGTATTGCATTCTGTGATGTTTAATCGTTGTGTTGGCAAGGTATCGAATCTACCAGTTAAAGTTTTTCAATTTTCTAAAATCTTCTTTTATTCAATTCAGTTCAATTACAAACATCCCAATTCTTTGGCGATTGGTTCGTTGGGTTTCGAAGAAGTTATCTGTGATTTTATTGATTTCACTTATGTAACCCAAATCATATTGTTATTTTTTTAAACAAATCAATTTTTCTTGTTGATAGATTCGTGTTTCGTCATGTGATTTGATTAAACACGTCAATCAATGCATCAAATGTTTTGTTGATGATCTTCGTTTGTTGTCGCAAGACAATCAACAACAATCAAATCGTTTGCCTAAGACGAGCTTTCCAAGTCAAGGAGTCATTGCAACTAGTCCCACCGTTCCAATTCCAATTGTACGACCTCGTCCATCATCATTATTTGACCCTCAATATTATCATCATAATACTGATTCTCCACTTCATCATTCAACATCACCAGCATCAACAGCTTACGAAGCATTGATATCACCATCGTTGTACACTGCCGCCACTGGAAGCATTAGCCTCGAGTTTGTCCTCAAAAATTCTCGACCCTTTTCTTTTGCTGCCGACCCATTAGTTTGGGAAGTTTGGACTTTAAAAATAAACTGTTTAAAAGGTTAAATTATATAAACTGTTTTCAAACAAATCGAACTTAACTCATGACTTTTTTGCTGATTAGATGAAGCTAACGAATCGCTTTTCAATAAAATACCAATCGAAGATCAGCTTTCGGATAAAATTTTCTCGATTGTTCAATTGATCAACAATGAAAATGCTTTTCTACCTGATTCCTTAAACAAAGACGATTTGGAAAATGTGTTTGATACATCTTACTCGAACGTTCAGCCATACAATTTCAAGGTATCATCTTGATTCATAAAATTTAAATAAATCGTTTTTTTAACAAAGATTTCGCACAAAATTGGTAGAAGTTCAGATTTTCGCTCGGGTAGTATTGGTTCTCTCAAAACTGGCTTGTTAGGATCTGGTCAAACTTTAAAGAAGCTTTATAATCAATTTGTTTTTGTGAAAACTCGAAAGAATTTCAAGAGATTTTTTGATTGTTTGCAAAAATGCTTATTCATCATTATTCGGTCACAATAAGACAATTTTTAGAAGAGAAATATTTGGCTATTTGTTTGTATCGCACACATAGTTGAACACTAATACTGATTTTTGTTAAGTTTCATCTCATTCATTATAGTTGGCGTTAATTTTTGTCTTTTTTTCAATCATTATTGTCTGGATTAAACTAATGTTCAGTTCATTCAAATTTTTATGACTATTATTCGTTCGATCGCTTACGTTTTTTCAATAAACAAAAAGTCGAGTTGCGTGAATGAAGAAAGAAGCTGCAAAACTAACTTTTGATTGTACCAAAAAAAATTTTTGCTTAGGCTAAATTTCAGACAACACAGAGAAAAGATAACGATGATAAAAATGATGAGACTCGAGGTTTTTTATTTCCGAATAATTAATAAAAATGACTAAGGTTAAACATTAGTCTTTTTCTCTTCTGTCACCGATACAGCTTCAACTATTGAGTATAGTGTCCTTGATAGCTTTGACGAATTGTGCCGGTACCCAATACAACCAATACCGGGACTGTTCGGTAGGCCCCAATTGCAATGCCATGATATGATATTCCGGGTGGTCTTCAATCGATTCATTAATCACAGATTTGATCGAAGACATTTGAATCTTGTTAGTTTTTTCTTTTGTTCCAATCCACACTTCGTCTTGCTCCAATTTGAAAGTTAACCTCACTGTTTGATTGTATTTGTTGACCATGCCACGAATAGGTTCATATGGTAGAGGACAGTTTTCACCACGCCACGCAGTCATCAGTTGATCTTGAGGCGGTTTTCCACGGTCTAAAACCTTTTTGTGTTGCTTTGATAAGTTTTTCAAATTTTAGAAACTTAAAAATAAAAACTTCTTAAAAATAATACTTTTTGCCGACATAAAGGTTCACGTGGCGGTGGGGTCGATATAGAATCTTTGCATCTTTCAATGGTTTCTTTCGAAGTTGAAGACACGGCCAAGATTTCCGTCATTTTCGAGCCGATCATCATAATCTTGACATTGTCTTTAATTCCACAATCTTCTAGAGTTTTTTCATCTGATAAATTTCCTATTTTGTTTAAATAATAAAAAAACAATTATTAAAAAAAAAAAACAAATTGGAAACTTGTTTTAACCTTTGAAACAAAGTTTTTGCAACAAGCTCGATACACCAGTCAATTGATTGATTTTGTTTTTTATGTCAAGAACAGTATCTGTTAAGTCCATTGTGATATCGTAAGAAGTTTTAGCGTACACAACACGAAACGTCACTGGACTCGTTTTTTGCGTAAAATTTTCTTCAGATTTCAATTTTACATTTTCAACAGTATCGTCTATTTTATCTTTGATTTTCGGTGAAGATTCAACATTCGAGATAGTCGATGAAAGTGTTGATACTCTTGCACCACCACTGCCACTATCAATTTCATCGAATGTTCTTTTAATAGACGAAGAGGTAGACAAGGAACTTTTTCTACCATCTTCATCAACAACAACCGTAGTATCTTCTTCAACTGTTGTCCATTGCATTGGTTCTTCATTGCTATTGTTATTATCATTGTTTTTGACTATTTGTTGCTGAGATTGATCATTATTTGGCGAGGATGTTGAACCTTCATTGGTGGTAGCCGAACCCGAAGCATTGTTTTCTTTAGCTAAAAACAGTATAGAAAAATTTTAAATATTCAGACAAGCATAATTTGATCGTACCATCTAAAGCCATATTTACAAAAAAAAAATTCAAAATTTCAAAAAAAACAAGTTTTTCAATCTATATGATTAATTTTTTTTTCAAGTATTACTCAAACTCAAAACTTTGGAACTTTTTTAAATAGAAACATTATTCAATTATCAAACAGTTATAAGGTTTTTTCAAAACCAAACAAAACAAACAAAACGCGCAGATTTGTTAATTTTCTGTTCTCCCCAAACAATCTGCAATAAAACAAAACAACAGTAGAGCCTAAACAGACAAAAAGAGAAATTTCGTTCATCGATGACGTACTCGACGTTTGATTCTCTTCTTTATTTCCTTCTTTTTTATCTATTAATAATCTACCGAAAGATAATCCAAGTTGATTCAAATCCATCACAGAGTCTCGAAGTCTCGAAGGGTCCTCGTCTTCAGGAGTACGATCTTCCGACAAATATGTGGGGCGAAGGTTATTACTTGCCACAATTACAAATTTTGTCAGTAGTCGATTTGGTAATCACTCATGGTGGAAACAACACTGTTTGTGAAACATTTTTTTTCGGCAAACCGATGGTCGTTTTTCCATTGTTTGCTGATCAGCTTGACAACGCTCAACGGTTACAAAAGACAGGATTTGGTGTTCGTTTAGATCCGTACAATTTTGATGAATGATGAAATGAATTGATCAAAGCAATTGATCAATTAATTTATGATCAAAAATTGAACGATCGTTTAAAAAAAGCATCGCAACGTTTGCAAAAATCTGATGCTCACGATCGATTTGCTGATTTGGTTGAAAAAATTCTATCTTGATCATTCCATGCCGAATAATCCATCTATTAAAAAAACAATGAGAAAAAAATTGATGCGATTTTCAATAATCATCGTTTATTACTTTTTCTCATATATATTTTTTTTTTTTATAAAAAAAAAATTTCCAATTTTAGATTGAAAAAATTTGAATTGTTTTGTCTTAAAGTCTTCTGAAATATATCATTTCACATGCATTGTTGTCGTATTCAAAAATTTGTTTTTTCAAGAATTTTTTTCTAAAATTCAACAACCAAAAAAAATTAATCTAAAATCAAACATTCTGTTTAGAAAATTTTACCAGAAATTTACTAGAATTAAACCCAATCTTTGTTGAATATGGCACAGAGAAAGATGATTATGTTCTATGTTTTAGTGACAGTCATAATTGTTTGTGTTGAGGCTTTCCGTCATGAAAACAACATTGACCAGTCAAAACACAAAAGAAAGGGAAAAATTCCTAAAAATTTGATTCACAAAGTTTTGTTCTATTTTGTGTTCATTTATATTGTATGGTCCTACAATCATCACGTTTTTGAATCGATCCGTAAGAATTTTAAATGAAAATTTTTTTTTTAAAATCGAATTTCTATCAGTTTTTTTAGTTGAAAGGGCTGTGATACTAATGGAAAAGTTTATTTGTCGTTTATTGGATGCTCTTTTAAATATAATTGAAGGACCAGAATAGCAATCTGAGGTTACATCTAGCTAGGAATTTTTTTTATCTAAAATGATGTAATAGAATAATATAGTTTTCAATAAAATTCCATCAATAAAAACTGATAATTCAAAAAACTTTCACTGAGCACAATTAAGCAAAACTGCTTTGAGACATTGCACGGTTTGATAGCATGTCAACTTTCACCAATCATTAATTGATCAATTTTGGATTAAAACTTTTTATCAATAATATCGCTGCCTAAAAACAAAAAATTTTTCAATTCAAATTGTTTTTATAGATTGAATTTCGGGTTTCAATAGTAGAAATGAAAGGCTTAAGATTGCTTTTTAAAATCGTTATAGTAAGCGTAAACAGAGAAGTTAGGCAGTAAGAAATGGTATATTTTGATTAACCCTTGTTTGAACAGAGAATTTTGCACCGTTAAACGCACAGAAGATCACCCGGGTGACCTGTGTATAAAATTTATATATTTATATTTATATAGATGTTTTTAAACCTCATTTTCCAATCATTCAAAGAAAAAAAACAAAAATGCTCGTATAATTTTAACTAATTATTTTAATTTAAAATTGATATTATAAAAACAGCTTAATAATTCTATATTTTCATAATTAATTTCAAATCCATTAGAAAAAAAAGCTGAACAAGGTTGTTGAAATAGGTGTTTTGAAAATTTTTCTATAAAGTAAGAGAGACTTTTCAAAAACCAAGTTGCGCCACAAAAAAAAACGTTACTTCCGCTAGTGTGTCACCCGGGTGATCCTCTGTGTGTAATAGGGATAAAAATTTATAATGGTAAAAAACAAATTCATATAAGAAGATAATTTTTTGAAGTTTTTGGAAAGAAATCGAGAAAAATTTTTTTGAAGATTAGAAAAAAAGTTTGAAATTTTATGTCAAATATTTAGTGAGAAATCGGTTTTTAAAAGTTCAAAAATCACCCGGGTGATCCTCTGTGTGTATAAGGGTTTAAGTAACTTATGTGCTTATATGCAACAATGGTGAAGTGAAGGAAAGTTCGATTATTTAGATCCTAACAAATCAATTATATCCGTTACATTATGTAAAATAAGAAAGTGCCATTCGACTTGAGAAATAAATTCAATTTTATTAATTTCAAACAATCGAAGCAATCGATCTATAAGAATGGATAATTTTGATTAAAAAAAACAATTGCTAAACTCTACTAGAAAATTAAAAATGAAAAC
This sequence comes from Octodonta nipae, assembly GCA_034190945.1. Taxonomy (NCBI): domain Eukaryota; kingdom Metazoa; phylum Arthropoda; class Insecta; order Coleoptera; family Chrysomelidae; genus Octodonta; species Octodonta nipae. The sequence goes on along the minus strand of JAVLUE010000273.1, from coordinate 63,566 downwards.
TCTGATGATTCAGCTCGTTTTAATGGTGGTTCTGTTTGGCCATTTAATGTTGATGGTCGATGGTGTAGAATCTCATCTTCAAAGCACCTCAAAGTCAAAACAGAATGATCGTATCAAGGCTTTTAAGCAAATCTTGATGGTACTTATCATTTTTAAATTGTTTCGCCATGGCCGTTTTCTAATACAACTCGTAAACTATTCTTTTATGAGAAATTTTTTTTTGTTTCAATCAATTTCTTCTTTTCAGATGGAATAATTCTTATTTTTATTTTTATCTTACTTTTTTTTTATTTTTGTTGGCTCTCGTTTCAAATAAACTGATTATTTATTACCTACAATTGTGCTAATAAATTCTGCTAAACATTAAACATTAGATAAAATAAATATTCATTAAAAAGTACAATAATCTTTCGAATATAAGATAGCTCAAACTATTAATTGCTAAGCCTCAATTGATTATTCTGAAATAACTGATTAGATTTTTTTTCAGATCTAGTTTCTTAGATTAGAATTTCTTAAACTTTTCTCATTCAAGATTCAGCGAACTTAATATTCGATTTTTCTTAATCGGAAAATATATTCAAATAAACCTCAATGCTATGGTTTGATTTCGATTCATGTTGTTGTCAATATAATTGAAGATCTGGGTTTGATATCACAACCAACAATGGTACGGCCAACGAGGAAACGGTGTCACGTCTTTGATGTTCGGTACACCAATCAAGGTTTGAATTAAACGATCGAAACCTAAACCAAAACCACCGGTCGGTGCTGATCCGAAACGTCTCAAATCAAATACCATTGAAGATTAGAATCGTTCATTTTTCTAGTTTGAATGTTGACTATTAGCCGATCAAGTTGATTCTCTCGAAGACTACCACCACAAACTTCTCCGCAAACAGGCATCAACAAATCAAAACAAATTGCTTCATTGGTTGTTAAGTCGGTTTTCATATAGAATGGTTTAAGCTGAGAAGGAAATCGTGTGACAAATAAAGGCCGTTCATTAACCATTTCAACCAATGACCGTTCCATTTGAGCGTTTAAATTTGAACATGATTCTTTCAATACGGGATATTTTGATGATAACATATCGACAGCTTCTTTGTATGACAGCCGAACAAAACTTTCAGTTTTCAACTGGATCAGTCTTTTTGTTTGTTCATCGTTGAGAAAAAACTTTAACTCTTTCCAACAATTCTGTTCAAGTTCCTTAATCAAGAATTTGATTAACGATTCAACACGATCCATCAGATCATCGAGATGGAAAACAAAAGCCTCTTCGACTTCAAGCATTATAAATTCGCTTAAATGTTTTGGTGACATTGATTTTTCTGACCGAAAAACCGGGCCCATCGTATAAACTCTAGACATTGCACTGGAAAATTTTCATGAAATATTTGAACATGAACATTATACTAACTTTGCCATAACTTCGAGGTGAAGTTGTCCAGAAACAGTTAAATAAACTGATCTTCCAAAATATTCTTTAGACAAAAATTCCTGGTTGTTATCTATAGGTTTTAGTGTGAAACATTGACCACCACCCTCGCAATCGTTACTAGTGATTATTGGAGTATGAACGTTAAGAAAATCATTGTCCGCCATGAATCGATGAATCGAATTGACTAGTTGATTACGTATATGCAAAATTGATTTGAAATATGCGACTCTTGGCCTTAAATGAATATTCTCTCTTAAAAGGTCTAGCTCTTGGCCGGTACGTAATGTTCCAATCAGATATTGCTGTGGCTCGTTTACAATACCGAGCACTCGAATTGATTCACATCTCAATTCAACCGATTGCTGACGATCGCTTTGACATTCCACCAGTTGTCCTATACATTCCAAAGATACACCGTTCGCCATTGAACTTCTGAAGAAATATTTGAAAAGTTTTACAATTTTTTTCATCAAAAACTTTACTTTTCAACCAAATTTCGTGGTATGACAACTTGCAGTCGATCAAATGTTGAACCATCATCTAAATGAACAAACCAGGTCAATTTTTGCCGTAACACTCTACGTGCCCATCCCTTTTCTCAAGAAACCCAACTGAGATCATTATAGACAATTTCAAAACTTTTGCCACTATAGAACTTACATAAACTTTAAATTTCTGGCCAAACAAATTTGGAGATTTTGAGAGCAATTTTCGAATGTTAACTCGTTCGATCGTTTCATTACCGAAATTTGAAGATGAATGAGATTTCGACAAAAACATTAAATCAAATTTTAACCGATTAACTAGTTTGATAGATTTTGAAAATGAAATAAACATTGGTCTGGTCAAATAAGGATTCATTGGGAAAACTTATCGAGTACCGAAGCGCGTTTCGGGTTCAAACTTGGTAAAAAAACAATTGTAAACACATGTAGTGTATACATTGTGTAACTGTAAGTGAATGGCAAACTTTTGAAACCCGCCATCTGACGACGCGAAGCAATCAATTGTTGTTGTTGTCGTGCTGGTGTGGCAAATTTGTTGTTTTGCTATTGGTGAAAACTTCTTGAATGCGTCACGTTTTTTATTTAATCAAGAAAATAACCCGAAAAATTTGAATCAATATGGCACCCCATCCATCGGCCAATAGGACTAATAAAAACCACAAAGGTAAACGACGCCACTTTTCATCACCAGAAGATATTCAACGTGAATTGAATAATCTTTCATTGAAGAACGATTCTAAAGTCGATGATATTGTTGAAGAGGGCAGTGATGTCGATGAAGATGAAAACAATGATGAATCAAGCGATGATTACAGCGGTGATGAAAAAGATCAACAACGTAAACCTAAAGGTGTTCAGGCTTTGATTGAAATCGAAAATCCTAATCGGATGCCAGCGGTAAGAAGATCAACCACTGGTACGCAAAATGATACGGAAAAACCAGAACTATCTCGCCGAGAAAGAGAAGAATTAGCCAAACAACAAGCCAAAGAACGGTACATGCGATTGACTGCTGAAGGTAAAACGGACCAAGCCAAAGCTGATTTGGCTCGTTTAGAATTGATACGAAAACAACGAGAAGAAGCTGCCAAAAAACGTGAAGTGGAACAAAAATTGAAAAACGAAACAAAAGGTGGTCGAGTTGGAGGTTCAAGCTCAAATCAGGCGTCTTCATCCGCAGCGCTAGAAAGTCGAACCAAACGTCTACAAGCCAACAAAGTGGTCAAATGATAATTGAATGAACAACAAATACTGAGATCTATAAATTTTTTTAACAATTTTTTTTGAAACACTCAAATTAAAGTTGAATTTAAATAAATCTTTTTTTTGAAAGTTAAGTTTAAAAATCGGAACATTGATGATGTTAGACATAATGATCCTATTTCTACCTTATAGCATGTTTGTTTGCGTTGTTGTGCCGTTTAAAAAGATGGGAGACGACCACCATTCAAACACTGTTTTAGATTTTAGTTTTCGAAAGATAAACCCAAGATTCGTATCAAGTAAGTTGATAAATTTTTTTCTTTGTCACTCAGAGATTTTTTTTAGATGGCGAAAATTTCATAAAGCCTCCCAAGTTTGATGATGAGAATGTGGTTTGCCAAACATTGTTGAAGCTGCTACGAAGTTCTGATTCGCTTTCAGAGAAGAACTTGTCAATCGGAAAACAGCGAACAAATTGTTCAAATGATCGATTTAAATTTAAAAAACAGAAAATCGCAACAATTTCTGATGAAAATGAGTGTTCGAAGCAAACTCAAGGAAACAGAAACGACCATAAAAGTGTATTTCAAGTGGTATATGGAAAATATAAGCCATACAAAAAACACAAACAATGGACCTATGATGGTTTCATTATGAACGATAGTTTCCAGCTCCATCTCTATGATGAGTCGGGCAAAATGTAAGTTTTGATAGAAGTTGAATTCTGATAATAACATTGATCTGCTCCAAAAGCATTGCCTCGAAGGTTTTGAATGAATCAAGTGGTCCGTTACCAGATACTGGTACACGTATTGTATTTGGACAAAATTTTGAATGTGAACTTTGTGACCCTGTCGATCTGGAAACATTCCAATCAGGGCATTTCTTTTGTAGGTTGGAATTAATTTGATTTGCGCAATTTTCACAGAAAAAAAGAAATTTAATTCTTTTTAAAATTGTTTTATAGTCTTTTTTTTATAAAAAAAATCGATAGAATTTTTTTTTTTTTAAATGAACATTCAAAGAAAAAGTGTCGAATGTGAACAAAAGACACTTTGAGATGAAAATATTTTACAAAACACACAGATGATGATGAAGGATGATATGAAAAAACTACACAAATTGACCAAAATTTGTCCGTGGCCCGGAAAAAATCTCTCTGATGGAGATTAAACCGTCACATTCATTGTGGGTAAATCATTATCACATCGAGTTTTTTGTTGATGAGCTCTCTTCGGTTTGCCTTTAAAAGAAGAAGATTGAAATTAATTTTTGATCAGTTTTTTAGTTAAATGGAGGTTAAATTACCTTCGAGATTAGAGTTTAATAGTACGAACACCTTTCATGGTATGATTGAGCAATTGTTCCAATGATGAACCTAAATGCAACGATGAGTGATGATGTTGATCGAGATCTTGTTCAATTTTTTCGATAAACTCTCGAACTTCGGAGTTTTGTTCAATAATAGTTTCGGCTTTGATCCAAAAATCATGAGCCGCGTAGGGATAGGCCAATAAGGATAGTTGTTTATTGTAAATATGTATCACATTGATTGGAACGCTGATGTTGTTGTTAGTTAGTGACAAAGATTTATCACCATCTTTCGTTTTCACCGGAAGCACTGATTCATGTTCTTTGGTGAATTGAGCAATCGATTCTCGGCCATCGTGTATTTCCCGAGCTTTCATTTTGGTCAAACGAGAATTCAACAACGCTTGAAATCGATTGATAAGCACCAATAGTTTGAGATCATTCAAATCCATCATCGTTGAACGTGATGAATTACCACCCCCACCACTGTTATTGAAATTTTTCATGAATTTTGTCATAGCTTGTTTGATCAACACCAGAGTGTCTTTATACAATGATGCCGCTTTATCGATATCCGAGTCGATTCGTTTTTGTTCCATAAAAATTCCGGCCTGTACAAAATAAATCGATGCTTCGATGTATTGCAGCATTTGTTGTTGCAAATTTTGAACTTTATCGGCGGATCTTTTCACTTGAGTCGCCTTATTCAATGCGTCGGATTCATCTTTGCAAAACGATGTTGTAGTGATCGTCGCTGCCGTGACTGGAGATGAACGTTTCAAAATTTGTTGAGGTGAACAACCGACATTACCATTCTTCAGATTAATTGAATTAACCGGTATCGAAACAGGAAATGAGACTAGGTGACTGGTTGTTTGTTGTTGTGATATGCTTGAGCTATTTAAATTTTTGCTCATTGGTCCTTGCTCAGAAAAGTCCAAACACTTGGGTTCTTTTTTCTTTTTCGATGATGGTGAAAAGTTTTTGTTCAAAATAGTTTTATGATCAAGATTTGCATTTTGATCAGCTATTTGACTCTTGTTGTTGTTGCTTTGTTTGATTGAATGTTTACCTGTAGAGATAGTAGACGATGAAGTATTTTTGATTCGTTTATTCTTCGATGTTTGATGATCTTGTTTGGCAATATCCGTTGAGTCTTTTGTTTTTGACGGAGAAGTTGCATGCTTAGTGGGATGACGCTGTCCAGCCGATTGAACAACGATGTTTCCATTTCGATCAACCACGGGCGGAGCAGTCAATCGAGAAAATATCGATCGAAACTAAAAGCTGTTTGTTGGGCTGTGGTAATGGCGGTGATTCATTAAGAATCTCTCGATTTCTGGCATCATGAACCAAAATGGTGGGGGGTGGTAAAAGCGATGAACCATTCTCTTTTTTGGGAACAGATGGAACCAATACCGAATACTTTGACCTCTTGTTATTCAAAGCTGTTTGATGATGATGATGAGTATTGATTGAATCAAAATTCACTGATGGACTACTGTTGTTGGATTTGATAGTTGACTTGTTCTCGATCTTATTATTGGCCAGTAAGGGCTGTTCGTTGTTTTGTTATTCAACGATACAACTGACGCTTTCATCGAAGATGAAGAGTTTTTATTATTTTTATTAATTTCACTATTTTTCGATCGCTTTGTTTCTTGCTGATTCCATTGACTATTATTATCGTGGTTGAATGGATCCAAAGAAGACTCACTACGATCCATCAAAAACTTTTGATTGAACCCATTATTATCATCATTAATATTCTTTGAATGAGGTAGCGAACTGTTGTTGTTGTTTTGGCTGGTTGTTAGATGATTCGAACCTTTTCTAAGTACGAAAGAATCGTTGTTGTTGGTTTGTTTTGAATGTTGTGGTTTTGAAGCTTTTTGCATAAACAATGTTGCAGGAATTGAACAAGTTTTAGATGATGACTTTTCAAAAACAACTCCACCATTTGATTCCTGTTGATCCATTACAACATTATCATCAATTTGATCACCGTGAACATCTTCGTTTCGCAAAAAGTCTGGGTAACTACGATGCTGCATCTGCTTGGTATGACTGTTCGCAGTGGTGGTAGTTTTGGTTTTCGGATCATTCGACACTAATGATAACCGTTGATGAAGAGGCTGTTCTTTCATTGTTTTGGTTGTTGGTTCCAATTTTTTTTTCTTGATTGGTAAACTAGTTGCTGTTGTTGTTAAAGGCTGTTGCTGTAATGATAGATTTTGCATCGATACCGATGATCGATGTTTGTTCGATGAAAAGCTATTTTGTTGACTTGCCGTTGTTTCCTTGTCATTGATTTTTTTCTTTAACACTTGATGATCATCGGCATGGTTTCGCTGAGCTTTATTGTTGTATTGAAGCACTTGTTGTTGTTGAGTATCTTTAGGTGTTTTCTGTTTATTTGTTGATTTGAGCTGATCATCTTGCTGCGCAATGGATGAGGCATTGCTATTACTGTTATTGACTGACGGTATGAAATTCTCTAAATCCCAATTATTTGTTTGACTGTTGTTATTTGATGAGATGGTGTTTTGTTGTTGCTGTTGTTTGTGCTTGCTGAATAATTTCTCAGATTTCGGCGGTCTATCACGATGATTCAATGATACTGATGGTGATTCTTTGTGACTTTTTTCTCTACTTGATGCCGATAGTTTAGGCCTTTTATTAGATTCAAGATCATGAAAATGGTTTGAACCATCCGAAAGAATGGACCTTGATACTTTAGAAGATTTCCCATTAGCATCGAAAAAGCTGTCAACATTGTTGGTGTTTTGTTTTTTGTTTTTCACTTTGATTCGAGTGTCGCCAGATTCCTAGAGAAAAATTTAATTGAAAAAATATTTCAAACTATTCTTTATTTACCTCATCTGATTGACTAAGAGAGCTTGACGAGTTTTCATCATCTGAATCCTTTTCGTCAGAACTACTCTCTTCACCACTGAGACCAGCGTTTTTTTCTGATGCTGAAGATGAGGACTCCGAAGATGATGACGAAGACGATGAAGCTGATAATCTTGGACCACCATTTTTCATCAAATGATTCGATGTTTTTAGCTGCCTGACACTTGGAATCCCGCTCTGTTGTTGTTGAATTTTTTGCTGAAGATTTAAATAAGGAGATGTGATCGTCGTGTTTGGCGTCGTATTTTTGTTGCTGGCGGTGGTAGTGACAACGGCTGCTGTCGTGGTGGCGATAGTTAAATTCTGAGTATTATTTGTATTGGATGATGATGTTACTGAAGCGACATTATGGTGATGATGATGGATTTGCCGTGCTGTTGTTCCAACAGATTGAGAAGGCAGAGTTGGCGATAAATATTGTTGCTGATTTCGATTGAATGATGATGATGGCACGTGATTTAACAATTGATACTGATGATGAGATGAAGATAAGGAGGGTGGTGGAGGTGGAAGAAAATCATCGATATCATCTAAACCAGTGACCGGTTCCTTTTAACAAGACAATAATTTTAACATTTTTTTAAAATAAAAATTTGAGCAACAAACCATCGTCAAACTTTGAGTCATTTCGGTGAGAATCTCTTCCATTTTGCGACGATTCACTTCACGAGAAGATATTCCTACCAATCCCGGGTTGAGTACCTCGAATGAAGACAACGGTGTGGTTTGCTGTTTACAGATCAACTGAAAATCATTGAAACTACCAAGAGCATTTTTTATGTTGGGATCCTCTTGAACACGTTTCACAGTCTCAGTACCAAAAAGATTCGATGGCAAGGCACCATCATTAGTTTGATCCAAAGCCGAACGACGTTCACGCTGTTCTCGTAAACGATCCCGATCCCTTTGGCTACTAAAAGTACTGTTGCTGTTGTAGGTGGTTGATGATGATGATGATGATAATGTTGTGGTCGTTATGATGGTGGTAGTCGTTGTCGTCGTCGTTGTGGTGATAGTCGGCATCGTATTCGGATGCATCGCGTCGACGCGAGTGAAAAATTTCTGGTTTGTACGTTTTGTCTTTGAATGTACTTTTTTTACTTTTTTGGTTTAGTTTTATCGTCTTGAAACTTGACAAAATTGATTGAGAATCACGATGAAATTAATTTACAAGTATTCTCAAATAATCTTCATAAAAATAGGGAAACACACATAAAATCAATTTGAAACAACCAGCATCATTCGGTGATCAGCCAAAAATGAGAAATAAATTTTTTTTTTCAAATCTGTGTCAAAAGCGTTGTAATAGAATGTTTAAACATAGATGAAGATTATTTTTCTTAATCAATAAAAAAATTTAAACTAACTGTTTCTTCATCATTTAAAATCTTATTCACAGCAAAGCACATGATTCTGTGATTTGTTATGAATAATTCTTTTTTCAGTTATATTACTTAGAAAAACAGAACAGAAATAATCACCTGTAAATTGTGTTGTTGTACAAAAATACTTGAGAGAAACAAAATCAGATAACAACAAATCAGAAACAGAAAGAGATGAAATCTTTGATATAATGAAAAGAATGTGTCTTTCTCTAAAAAAAAATATTTTTTCCCATAAGAAGAAGAATCACAGATGAGAGATTATTGAAAAATAATTTTAAATAAAAAATGTTTCGCTGTTTTTTGCTTGTTTGATTGGTTGGTGAGTCTGTAAATCAATGAGAAATTAATAATTTTTCGACCGTTATTAATATACTAAATGTAGTATATCGTACTTACTAAAAATAAAAACATTCGTTTAGAATTCTTTCTTTCTATTTGATTTAAATTGAATAAATTGAACCTTAATCTTATTAGGAAGAAGAAGAATGATGATCATAATCATTTTGTTGATCATCATTTTCAACTTTTATCTTTACCAAGCGATGATCAATTTAGATCGAAATCAAGATTTCATCAATTCATCATGGCCTTGAAAAAAAATAATTGAAACTCGAACAGAGAAAACTTGTGTTTGAATAGGAATTATTTAATTTTGGTCGTTTTTTTCAATAAGATTGAACTTTGTACATTGTGTTGTAGCGAAAGTAGTTTCATTGAATTGATGCGATAAGTTGATTGGAATTGGGTTGCAAATTTTTTTCAAAGTTGATTTATTCCAAATTTTTTGTTCGTATCGTTTTTGAAAATCCGATGATTTATGATGATAAATTATCTGATCAAAAAATTTGATTATTGGCCATTATCACGAACACATTATCATCATCATCATCATCAATTTGTACGTTGTTTTTTTGTAACATCTTTTTTCCAATCAATGATACGATTCTGGAACACCGTGAAAAAAGTTATAGAATCAAACTATACTACACACATATTCAATCAGTGAGAAAGAGAGAGAGACAGAGAGACAGAGAGAGAGAGAGACAGAGAGATACTAAAAGTGGACACATAACAACAACATCATAACAACATCCACTACCATTCGGAATACCATGCCAAAAGGTAGTAGTCTAGTAGGATAGTAAATCTTTTTTTTTCTTCAAGTCTAACACATCGATCGGTATTGTATTGAAATATCGATATTTTGTTTATTTATTTTTCAAAATTATTATTTCAAAGTTTAATTGATTTTAATAATTTTTTCTCAAATAAATTGAATTAAAAAATTGTATTTTTTTCAAATTTTTTATTTGTGATTGTTATTACAGTTATTGAATTAGGTAATTTTTTTGTTCACCTGTCCGTAGACACCAGTATCATTCATAGCAAAAGATGTATGATCTGTTGAAAGTGTTTTTTAAAGTTTTTTTTTGTTTTGAATCTGTTTCATTCGCATCATGTTTGAAAATCATCAATGGTATTTAAAAGTATTCAGTGATCAGGCAGATTATTCAGTTAAAAAAAAACTGTTTTACTCATTCGATTCCATGAAAGATCCGTTTTTAGTTGGATTTTGTTTGGTTCTTATCAATTCTATTGATTTCGATAATGTTTTTTTCGTTTATGCTTAATGCCTTTTATTCGGTGATAGATCGATTTTTCAAATTCAAAACCTCATCTCTATTTCTCGAAAAAAATTCTAAATACACAATTTCGAAATGTGTACTATATATTGAAACAATGTTTTCTTTCAATAACAAACCAAAGATGGCAGTTGTAAATGTACACTTGATCAAAATCTAATTTTTTTTAGGAAAGATTAAATCTTTGCAAAAATAAATATTCACCACCATTTTTACCATTCTTGGTAATGATGATGGTGATATATATTGGGGGTATTGGTAACATCATTATAAAGTCTATAAGATTGATGATGGTTTGTGCAAAGTTTCAGTTAGGAACCAATCAATTTTGTCAAATGAAAATTGTAATAACTTTCTTTTCAAAGAAAAATCCATCAATTTAACACGGTCGAGTTTTTTTCTGGATCGATTCTTTTTGAGAAAAAAAAACTTAAACTACACTAAATCGATTCTTGAAAATTGTGTTCAGTTGACAAGAACCAATATTTAAAATGTCAGTTTACCAACCAGCTAACCAAGAGACGGTCTCTGTGATTATGATAAAGGTTGAATTCTAGTTTTTCGAATTCTCTTAATGAAAGGTTTTTGTTTGTTCAATAATCTATTCAATCAATCGAAATCATTTTTGAAGTTTTGAGATTTGAATTGAATGTTTCAAGTTCTAAAGTTTTCTTATTAGTTTTATTCATTTGCAGAATTGAATTTGGTTTTTTGTTTCAATCTTCTCGACTTCGCAATGAAGAATCACCAAAAAGTTTTCGATTATGGTTTGATTCGTTTGTCTCTCTTAATTACATCTTTTGGCTTGGCGTTAGTTTGGTTATTATTTTTGGTACGCATGGCTCCCATCACTACTACGGACAATGAAAAATTATCTAGGTATTGTGAAGCTATTTAATACGATTTGATATTATCATAAATTTAAATAGTTTATTTCCTTCAAATAATAAATTTTATTTAGCGTAAAACTTGAGATAAAAAGTTCTTCTTTGCTTGAAATGTTTGAGAACATTCTTGATTTTTATGAATTCTATTTTTTTACATTAATACTGTTTCAGTTTCATTAACCAACTCAAATCTCTCTATCACTTTTTTAAAAATCGATAAAAAAACTGAAGTTTTTCTGATTTTTTTTCCAGTTCAGAAGAAAAAGAATCGGGTTGGCTGAAATTTCCGTCGAATTTATCTGATTTAAAACGTTTGGCTAAACTGTTGGATCGATATGAGGAAAGTCACCCGGGTTATGTGCTGGTCTTGTTCTGTTCAGCTTATCTTTTTAAACAAACTTTTGCCATACCGGGATCGGTTTTATGGTTTTCTATCATCAAAATGTGAAATTTGAAAAATGAAAATTTTTCTTTATAATCAGAACTTGTTGGGTGGTGCAATTTATGGAACTTGGAAAGCTTTTCCATTGTGTTGTCTGTTGACGGCAACCGGTGCCACTTTTTGTTACGGTCTCTCAAATTTGGCTGGAAGATTTTTTGTGGAAAAATATTTCATGATCTATTTGCAAAGGTTACGTGAAAAATTGAGGCCAGCATTATCTTTTCAAGAAGATGATGGTGACGAGCGTAGTCAAAAAAATTTACTTTGGTTGTTGATATCATTACGACTATTTCCCATAACACCGAATTGGTTTTTGAATATCGCCTCGCCAATGGTTAACATTCCTGTTGGAATGTTTTTCCTTTCTGTCTTGTTAGGTATAAGAAAACTTTTCTGTAAAACTCTGTATTTTAATTTGTATTTTTTTTCTTGTTTCATTGATCTGTAGGACTGATACCATACAATTTGATTTGTGTTCAAACCGGATCGATACTATCGACTTTAAATTCGCTAGATGATGTTTTTAGTTTGAAAACTTTCTCCACTATGCTCGTGTTGGCCATCGTTTTTGTGGTCATTTGGTTTGTCAAGAAAGAAACTTATCACAATCAACATCCTCCACAAAAAACCCAATAGATTCGTTTTCTTTTCTTTATAGTTTTAATTTTTGTTAAAATTTGAAAAAATCTAAATTTCTATTCGAATCGTGAAGCTCAATTTCATTTTCAACTGATCGCCATCATAGATTTGGTTGTAGTGGCGGCTGTGGTATTGGTGATTGTCGTTGTCGATAGGTTTGGCGTAAAAGGCATTGTCAACATCAATGTTGTTGGATCATAACTGGTGATTGTTGTTTGGATTCGATCACTGAACTCTGTCTCTTGGTCAACAATCGAATCCTCTTTGTTCGATGGTGATGAATCCTCATTCATCTTTATTGTGGATGATGATGGGCTTTGTTTGATGATGTTGGCTTGATGCTTTTGATAGCTGGCAACATCGTTTAGTTTGATTGATGTTTTTCTTGATTGAACTTTGATTGCTGTTTGACTGTTAAGAGAACTACCTAGATTTATTATGTTATCATTTATTGATGGAGATTGACAATAGTGTTGGCCTTTGTTTTTCTCATCATCATCATCTCCATCATCATTGCCATTATTTGAAGCCGAACACTTATCACGGTTCGGAAATTTCAATGTGGCTCGATGTTGATGTTGAGGATGATGAGACGATGAATGTTGCTTTGTTGTTGTTTTCAAGCCACCGTTTCCACGAATGACAGCATGAACCGAATGAACATCATCAAACGATTGACTTGCCATCGTTTCGCTGCCAGTTCTTTTTTGCGTACCATACTGGCTCAAATAAGCTTCGGCTCGTAATCTCGAACCCATCGAACGGCATTGAAAAAACAGTAAATATTTGAACGCTCGACGAAAATCTTGGTGAAAAGTCACGTAAATGATCGGATTGAGCATCTAAAATGAAAAAATGAAAATATTTTAAAAATTCAAAATTTTTATTCAAATAAATTGATGAATATTAAGCAGTTCATTAATACAATTACTGGTTTCAACAAGAAAATATTGAAAACTTTATTCAATTAAAACAATAGACTTTTTCAAAATCTTTTTAAATCAATGCAAAACGTTTTAAAGTGAAACGCTCAAAAATTCGAAATTAATTAAAATGAAAAACAAAGAAAAAAATATAAGAAGAAATTGGATTCAATTAAAATGAATCTCAAAATCATTTTTCCATTCAAAATTTAAAAGATTGAACTCTCACAGAAACTCTTTATTAATGACTATTGAGATTTTGAACTGTTTCTGTCGGAAATTTTAATCAATGTCTTGATGATGATTAGTGTGTATTGGTATATTACTGAGTCAAAATTTAATTGAAAATTCTAAAACTAAATTCATTTGAATTTGCAAAGAAACAAAGATTTTTTCCATATTTTTTTCAACCAAATTTCTCTGCTGCCGCTGTTTGGCGAACATGAATTGATTTTTTTTAATTAAAAGTTATCAAACATCACCATCTTTCAACAGATGCTTTTTAACATTTAGAATTTTTTTGTTGAAAAATTATTTTCGGAAAAATTTTGGCTTTATTTCGAACAATCTATTTTATGATTAAATGAAAAAAAAAACAGTTTTTTTCTGACTCTAGTTCTAAATGAATGAAGTTTTTAACAAGCTTTTCATATTCAATGAAAACTCTCGGAGGATTAATTTTGAATAGATTTCCAGATTCTTGTTTTAAAATAGAAATCATATGATGCAAAACTCTGATGTGTATTGTTTTGAAACGTGTTAACAAAGAAGAAAACAACAACAACTAACCCCTTACTAGCACAAAACAATAAGAAAAATATTAATAAAATAGAGGAGAAAAACTTGAAAAAAGTAGATGAAAAATAAAAATTATTAATTTTTCTCTTGAGAAGAAAAAAAAGAAGAATCAACTAGAGAGTAACATTCATTTTTTTTTCTACCAATTGTAAAACAAATGGAAAAACTCTCCGTGTGTTCCGTATTTTAACAACAGTCGAATCGATTTTAGTTTTTTTTTCTCGTTACAAACGTACCAGACTACAATACCCCAACTACCGTATTTCGAAAAGAACTAGTTTTATTTAACAACAATTGAAACTAGGTCCAAACACACACACACACACACACACACACACATAAACTAAAATTGTTTTATTCTGGCCTTGTAAAAATATTATTATAGCCCATATAAATAATCAAAATAATTTCTATTTTGCTCTGAAAAAAATCACAAAACAAAAAAGTTTAGACATCCATAACCATTAATGTTTCAAAAATTATCTTTAATACAACAAAATTCGCTGGTGGTGGTAGTTCACAATTTGTGTTAATGATTGTCTTTGATGTGTGTTAGTTTCACACACAATAAAAACAACTAAAGAGTGATCATAATAATGATCATCATCATAAACTACCAAACAAACAAATATCAACCACTATGATTTAATAATTTATTAAACTGTAAAACGAAAAAAATTGAAGCGCAACAACTTTCTTCAGGTCTATTCAATGAATCAAATAAAATAGTTTTTTGGATCAATTTAGAATTTTTCTCTTTATTGTTTGAGATTGTTTTTTTTTGTTCAAACAAAAATATTCCTTCAAAAAGAATTAAATCTGAAAAAAAATTCAATTAAATGCATCGAGACAAACAAGCAAACAAATAGAATCGATGAATGAATGAATGTTTGTTTAAACATGAAATAATATTATTATTGGAAACAAAAAAAAACAAATCAATTCTTTAAAATCAGTTAAAATTCGAAAAAAATTATTTTGAATTCTTTTCTCATACAAAAAATACGATTCTTTTGAAATTCTTTTTCATTTGAAAAAAAAAACATTTTCTTTTTGGCACATTAACATTTAAACGTTTTCTAAAGTTGGCTTCGCTGCAATTATTCTTACTGGCTGTTGAATGCTGTATGGTTTTTTTCACAATGAAAAAAACAAGCCTCGTTTATTTATTTGTTTGTTTTTTTTTTTCAAAAAAGAAAAGTTTTTTCCTAGAATGATAAATGAATGGATGATAAAGAAAAAGTTTCAATTGAATTTTTGATAGTTGAAATTAAAATTTCAAATGCATTTTTTTCAATGCAAAAAACAGAGAAAAGAAGAAAATAATGAATTTGATGTATCAAAATGTGAGAAAATAAATAAATAAAATAGAAAATTTTCTCGAAAACAAACATTCATTTTCATTGTTTGACAATCTATCGATCTAGGTGTGTTATATATTGTTTCACATTGTTAAACTTTGATTGAACAGATCAGTAACTTAATGAATGATTTATTTGAGAAAGGAAACAAAAAGTTTAAAGTAGTTTCATGCTGGCAAAGCTTATCCAATTTTTTCATGATCAAGAGATGAATAAGAACCAAATTAAATTTGAATATGCTTCCTTCCCAACATAAAGAGCCAATATGCGGGTATTAGAAAAATAGAATCCAAGAAATAGGAATTATTTTTAATAAGTCTGCCATCTCATTTGAATAAAAAATTTTTTTGAACTAAAAAAAAAAAAAGAAAATTCTTTTTTTTTGTTGTTGAACTTTTTTCTTAAAAAAAAAACTTTTGTTCTTTGAGTCTAATCAAATTTTGAAAAATTCAAATAAAATTTTATTCTTTTTTCGTTTGAATTCCAACAAACAAAAACAACGTGACATTATTGAAAAGATAGAACACTACACATCATCTATATTTGGCTTTGGGCTTTTAAATATAACAAAAGAAATTCATCCCGATTCAAAAAAATTGAACTAAAATAGAAAAGCCAATGTTCAATTTTCATTTTGGGTTTGGGTTTATTCTGTTTTACTAAATCCAAACCAGAAAAAAGTCAAATCAAGAGAAAAGACTTTGAAAAATTCGAATAAAATGAAAGAAAATAAATTTTAGCTTCGTTAATGAATCGAAGAGAGAAAAAGAATTGGGCCCAACATATAAAATCTATGCAAGATAAACTTTTTTGAATAGAAACAAACAACCAAGGGAAAAGAGGAAAAAATTTATGATGATGACTTTCCAACAATGAATGAAAGAAAAAAATGACGTTTATGTTTCGTTAGTTGTTTCAATGAAACCTTCCAAAAGCCTTTCTTTCTTCTCATAAAAAACCTCAGGACTTTGATTTGGTTTTGATCCAATTTTTTTTTTCTTTTTTTGACTGCTCATTTGACTTTTGATGATGACTTTTTTTCATTGGAACGCACACACCAGAAAGAGCTTAATAATAATCTGTGCTTTTGTCATAAAGTTTATGTACGGCAACAAAATACGATGTATTATAATGTCTTTTCTCTTCTCCATAAGCAGCTGGTTTAACTTTCTTATGGGAGAGTAGAAACAACAACAATAACAACATTATTATATCAATATATGATGATGGTGATATGTATGGTGTGTATTTGTTTGTCTTTCCAATTCAATTCTCATCTCAATGCCGCCGAACCAGCAAGCACAACTAAACAACACACAGCAAACATAATAAAATAATAAAACAAAAATTATCTTTAGTATTGCTGCTGCCGCTTATTATTAGTTTGATCTTCATCACCATTATAAAGAAAAAAAAATTGTATTATTATTATTAATATGAAATATGGAACAATACCAACTACACTACACTACACTACACTACACTACACTACACTACACAATGAATAGGAAGAGAATCCTTTTATTATAGTTGTTTCTCCTTTCTTTTTCTTCTTTGATGCTTTTAGCTGTGTGTTGTTAAAAAAAAAATTTTCTCTTGTTTTTTGAGCCAGACTGAGAATGACTTGGAAAGAACTATCGCAATGATCACGCACACAGACACACTGAAAAGATCCCAAGTTTATTATATTATCAAGAAATCAATTAGTTTTTGGCATGTTTTTGTTTTTTTTTTAAATTACAAAAAAAAACAAAATCATATTTCTGTAACCTTTTGGTTATTTGGATGATGAATTGTTGTTGGTGATGGATCTCTAGTAAAGTTTTTTTGATGCATTCATTTTATTGATTGATATCATACAAGCTTTATACTCTGTTTCAGGATTCATTTCAAAACAAGTCGATAAATGTCAATTTTTGTTTTTATTCAAGGTGACACATCAACAAAAAAAACAAAAACAATAAGCTTTAAGCTGCCTCAACAAAGACTGGTATCAAACTTGACAGTTTCTAGCCAGAAAAAATTGTTCAGAAACTAGATTTGTGAGTGTTCAGATATTTTTGTCATGATGTCATTTTACTGCCTAATATGAGCACTAGCCAAAATCTTATCTTAACAAAAGAATAAGTTTAAAGCGGTCTTAATTCATAGTTTAAAAAAAGTGTTTAGAAAAACGTCTTTAAAAAATAAATAAAAGGAAAAAAAAAGAATTAATATGACGATGATTATTGAGATAATGTCAAAAGTAATTTTATCGTCAACTAAATTAAACTAAACTAGATTGAAAAATCAAATTTTGAAGAAAAAAATCGATTTAATAGATTCAAACAGAATTTTTAGGAAAACTTTTGGTTGTCATTTCGGCATTATCTGGTTGTGTATTGGTCAATTTTCTTTATTGTTCATCGCCAGTATCATTGCAGCAGTTAACGTTCAACTCGAATACATTCAAAACATGACCATCAATTTGAGTAACAAACTAGATAAACTCTAATCTAAACATTTGTGAAATTCCCAAACACAAAAATGCTATAAACAAACAAAATCGATTTTTTTTTTTGCTGTCACAAAGTCAACTAGATAAGAGATAACCTATGGATTTTTTTATTTAGAAAAAAACAAAGTTCATTGATGAATTGATTCAATTAAAAAAAACTGTTTCTCTCGTGATATCAATGATAAAAATGGAATAAAAGAGATGAGAAAAAAAAAAACTTACCGAATTGGCATATCCTAACCAAAGAGCAATACTGTTGACGTATCGTGGTATTTGCATCACTGATGCCGAAAATGGCCGAAGCAATGCCAATATGAAGAATGGAAGCCAACAAACAGTGAACGCTGTCATGATGATGCCTATTATTTCAAGAAAAGGAAAAAAAATTCCAATTTTATGTTTTGAGAGGTTAGTAAATGTTCACACAGACTTTGCATATTATCAAAAGTTTTGGTTGATTGTTAAATTCATTAAATTATAATGATTTAGAGTTTGGCTTCACTGACTCATTTTAATAATAACTCGTTATTAATAATAGCTTTCTACTTGTTTTTAGGGATTTTTTTTTTTAGCAAGCTGTAATTTGATAATGAGAAGATCAACTTGAAAATTAGAAACTAAAAGAAAGATTCATTAATCAGCACAAACACAATACTTTAATTCAATCAGCACTATTCTCGAAAAACAATGTACAATTTGCGTGCTGTGCTCAAAATTTCTTAGAATCTCTTGTGTGTGAATGCGTGTAAGTGTCGGTGAATATTGACATGTTGAGACAAAGTTCTAAAATAAAGTTTGAAAATAATTACAGTGTGTTTATTTGTTGTCATCGTCATCTATGCTTATCTAGGATCACCATGATGACTATCATCATAATTTCAGAGAATCTTTTTTTGCTGTGAAAAAAATATTCAAAATTATAATAATGATAAGCTCAAATAAATCTGAGTAAAATTCTCTTGGTCAAAAAAAAACAAAACAAAGAAGGGATGTCAACTTTTCTCAGCTCGAAGGAATACTCTTGGCTTAAATTTATTATTTCAACAAAATATTCTTCTCTTTCTAAAGAAACTAAAAAACCTAAAGAATTTTCTACTGATCAGGGATGTTCCAAAATTTTTTGGATTCACAAGCAGACAGAAAATGAGTAAGTGAATGAGAGAGAGAGAGAGAAAGACGCACACATTCATATAACATTGAAAAACGTATGAAACGGTATAATTTTGTATAAGGAACGCTCATTTTTGTTTTGGGTATCATCATCATCGTGGAATCGTTGTTAAATGTTGATGGCAATCTTTTTGTCATTGAAATCACATTAGAAAAAAAATTCTAGTTTTTTGTTTGTCTTTAATACAAAAAACATGAAAGAGAGAGAGAGAGAGAGAGAGAGAGAGGCAAAAAATTAGTATGCACCATCAAGACTGCCTTGATTGCCAACTAGGAAAACTTTTTCATATTTCTCTTTCACTGGCTGGCTCTGGTTGATTTCCCAAGTCTTTTTTTTTAATAAAAAAAATTTGAGCAAAAATTTTATGCAAATTTCTTTGGAAATTGAAAGCTGAAATAATCAGCTGGATATTTTTTCTATTAAAAAGTGTTTTCTTACAAAACGGTAGCCTCTCAATCGCAGATGATCAAATCAATCAATGGCACTTAATTTAGATTGTTCATTCAGATTCAGAACTCTCTTACGTTCTAGTTTTTAGTGTTAAAGTCAGACAAAAGTTTTTATGGAAAAGGTTGACACATGTTCGCGTTCATTCATTCTAGAATCTCGATTAAATTTTAGATGAGAATGAATTATTCTATTCAAGTTGAAACTATTTGATTATAAAAAAAAACTGAAACAAACCTAAAGTAAAGGAAGCTTTACGTTCACGTAATGCATTGGATGAGATTCGGCGATTTCGTTTACTAGTTGCTGAAGAGATCATAATAGTATCGGGTTGCTGTTTGCCAGTATTGCCGAGACCGCCACTGCTCAACAAACTCATCGAACTTTGTCGTTCGATCATCGAGTTCTGACGGATTTTGTTCTCGATCAATGGATCGGATCGTTTTTGTAGATGAAGTAATGGCGAATCACTGTGATATTGATGAAAATTTTGATGCTGCTGTTGTCTATGATGATGATGATGCCCATTGTTTAGTCGATTCAGATGATTGACCATAATCGTTTTTTTACCATGAACATCGGTTGTGTCAGTTGCTGGCTCATTATTTGAACCGCTTTTACAATCGTGTTGGTTGACCATCATCGTTTTATCATTTTGAGGATGAAAACCATGTGTGGTAGAAATGGTTTCCTCACATTTTTGATGATAATAATAATCTTTGAGATTATCATCAATCGTATTAATCTTCATTATTATTATCATCACTTTGAGATCGGAAAACTTTTTTTTTTTTTCTTAAATTAACTTTGCTGCTGCTCTTTTTGGATCGCTTGGTTTTGAGTGGTGGTCGATTTTGTTGACAACTCAACAACGTATTTGATTGAGTTGGTCAAAATTATCATGATGATTGAATGAAAAATTTTTTGGATGACTCTCATGATCCTCAACTTTGATTGATTCAAATTCTTTTGATGATTGATGATGAATCGATGGTGAATTGAATTGATTTCTATCTATTTGTTGACTGTTGATCATCAGCTTTTTCGTCGACTTTAGCCAATTTCGGTTTTTCAACATCGATTGAAGTCTCTTGTTTGTTGAGATTCGTCTCGATGATGAAGATGGTCGTTGATCACGTAATTCGGCATCGATCACTCGTTTGGCAGCGACATAAATTTTATAATACATCACAATCATCACCAATAGAGGAATGTAGAAGGCGCCCAACGTGGCGTACAATTGATAGCCAAGATTCTGAGATACTTCGCACATTGGTTGTTCGATGTCACCATATTCGTTGCCAAGAATAATGACTGGTGGGATTGAGATCAGGCATGAGGCGACCCAAACCAAAACAATGAAAGATAATATTCGTTTGGTGGTTCTTCGAACGCCATAAGTCAACGGCTTGGTTATGGCCAAATACCGATCTATTTTGAAAGAAATCAAATTTTTAGCCTATCAATAAGATTTCCTTTTGGTTCTATTTGATCGAGAATAAAGTTCTTACCAATGGAGATCGTGCATAGGTTGAGTATTGAGGATGTACAACAAGTGACATCGAACGAAACCCACAAATCACAGATGGCGTTCGACAAGCGCCAAGAGTTGGAAAGCTCGTAATGCAATGCCAATGGCATCACCAAAATCGCAACACAAAGATCGGAGATGGCCAATGAAACCTGTTGTTAAGAGTTTAATTTAGTTGAATAAAAAATAAAGTTATAGGATTTGCTAAAATTTTGAAACAGTATGGAAAAGAAATCCAAGAGAATTCATCCAGAGAGAAAACTATTTAGAATTCTCATAAATAACCAAAAAAAGGAAAAGAAAAAGACAGATAATCAAGACGTCAAACTTTTGAAAAGCTTTCAAGTCTCTTTCTCTGAAGTTGAACAGAAGAAAAAAACTTTTCTTTCAAAAGTCAAACAATTATCATTTATTCTCTGATTCGGGTTGTTGTTCCAACAATTTTATTCTGTTTTGCATCAATGAATTCTTTAAATGCGTTTTGTTTTGTTTTGGCTTGTTTATTTGTTGGTTGGTTTCAAGGAGACTAGCTAAAAACTTTTCAAACAAAAAACACTCAAACTTTTTGCGCAAACATTTTTTTCTTTCTTAAAATGTACTTGAGAAATGGAACTTGACAGAGATTTTCATTCAAAAAAGAATTTTTAAGGATGAGTTTAAAATGGAAATTAATTCTCATTCGTTTAATTTGATGAGGTGGTGGTGGTAGTAAAAAAAAGTTGAACAAATTGAATTATCTACAACAATCCAATGTTAAATCTTGAAAAATAATCATTCTGTTGTTGAGAGCAAACAAACGAGAACCTTCTCGAAACGATTATTCTTAATTCATTTCTAGAATGATGAATTGAAGGCAGCTTTCAATGTTAATGTGCTTTCATTTGTAGCTTGATGAGATTGAAATATCTAAAAATATAACTGTTATCGATTTTCATTTTAAACCCAATTACCTTGAAATGCTGTTTCTAGTTTTTTAAAAAAACAAAAAAAAGAATTGATTTTAAAAAGTCAAATGATAATAATTACTCTGTCTTTTACTGATTTTTTTGTTTCGAGATTCTTTATTTTCTTTGAGAGTCTTTCAACAATTTCAAAAAGAATGAGATTAATGACATGTGAATCCGGATTTCAGAGTCTCTAAATTTCTCTTTAGGAACTTTTTTTTCTATTATTTAGCTAATAAACTAAACTTTAAAGCTAAAACTTTTTTTCTAATATCTCAAACCATTTTTCTACTTTGTCTTGGTTAAATTATAACTAAAAAAGCAAGAAAACTTTCTTATTGACATATTGTTACCTGGGCCCTACAAGACAATTCAGTAGGGTAAAAGAAACTGGGTTCTTTCATACAATTGTGATGGTCGAGATTAATTGGCTGTTAAAAACCAAGAGATCAATAATTTTTTCTTGTTTGGTTATTGATTAGTAGGGAATTTTAAAAAATTTGCTCAATTGAACAATTAGTAAACAATCGATGATTGTGTTGAATGAAAAGAAAATTTATCAGACAAACAAATTTTCGAAAACAATGAAACAATCCAAATTTCCAATCATAATCGATACAAAAACAAACCAAGTTTGAGTTTTTTTGGAATTTTCACCATAATAACATCTGCCGCTTTGTTTGGCTCGACAAAAATTCTCAAAAAATTGTGTTGTGTAGCTGTGGCTGAGAAAATAGATTGCAGTTTAGTGGAAATTTATTATCATGTTTGACAAGTGTGTGTGTGTCGGTGTACGCATTGGATCTCAAATAACAGAGAGCTTTGTCAATTTAAAATCACTAAATCGGATTTTTTCTTTTTCAAAGTAAAAAAATCGACTTACCAAAAGATAATTGGATGGGTGTCGCAGTTTACGTACCAGAATAACACTCAGACAAACAAGAATGTTACCAATCACCGTGCTGGCAATCATCAAACTAAGAAGCACGATCAAAACGGTTTTCAAATCTAAAAAAAAAAATTTTTTTTTAGCTCAGAATTCTTTTGTTTTGGAAATGAACTGACTTGAACTGAGGTAACCATCGATATCATCGATTATGGATGCGGTTTGATTGTTTACCAAAATGACAGTTGTTGCCTCAAAGTTTTTGTTCCAGAAAATTTGCTCTAAAATATTTTTTGTAGTGATGGCAGCGGTGTTGTTTGTTGATTGGTTATTAAAATTGATTATTTCGTCGAAAAACTCTTGTGAGTTCATTGAAATTTTTGTTGGTTGACTAATAATGGTGGTCATCGGGATAATAGTGCTACTGTTTTTTGGCAATTGAAATGAATATGCTTTTAGAATTTCATTCGTTTCATCATGATTAATATCCATTTCCTGACCATTCGATGATTTGGCCCAATAGTTTGATACGAAATTATTTTCTTCATTTGAGCTCAACGCAGATCTGATTGTTTTAAATGCTGTCGAAATAGTATTAAACGTGTGAGTTGAATTTTTCTCCGGAAAATCAAATCATCATTGATCGATTGATTAAATGGTAACAATATGCAAATAATTAATTATGGTGATTATTTATTCTTGTCTTGTACATTTAAAATGGTGATTAGATCAAATATCAATCCGTATTCGCTTGATTGCAACTCAAATCGATTGTTATAGATTATTGAAATGATTGTATGGTTTCATCATTGTCGTCAACAAAAAAAAACTTGACAGTTTTTTTTGGCTCAGCTCAGTGAAGTTTCTGGGAGAAAAAAATAAAAAAGTAATTATTGCGCTGTTTTGTTTCGATTTTCATCATATTTATTATAGATTTCAATAAGCAAAATTTACAAAATTCAATTGAAAAATGCAAGAAAGGTTATAAAAATGTTTTCAAATAAATTGGTGAAAAAATTTTTTTTAATTCTACAAAAATTGCTCATATTATTGGAGAGTTTCACGCCACTGATGACAAACAATCAAACTCATCGAAGCGTTGAAAGCAAACCACCAAGAAAACATCAAAATTTTTTTACCAATCTTTAACGGGATTTCATTTTTTCGGAAATTTGGTTCCAGTTTTTTCATAGTAGTAAGTGTTTCTTTTTTTTTTACTCAGGTAGCCTCGTATTTTCCCAGGTGTGAAATGAGAAGTCAGGGGAAATACTAGAAAAAATCTAATTCGATATTTGTTCTTCCTCTCATATTTTCTGTTGAATTTTTTTTTTGTTTAATCGAAAAAATTTATCAAAAACATTAATCAATATTTCATTATTATTAGTCTGACACCAAAGAGGAAAAAGCCCCATTTCTATTTGAATTAGTTCTCGGTTCCTCACCACACCACCACCATACAAATGAAATAATGAATTGGTTTTCATTAAAAATAATAATTCTATTTTTTTATCGTTGCGTTTTATGGTTGTAGTTAGTTTTTATTATTATGGTAGCAATGATGGTGATTACCGTTTTTTTTTTTTTTGTTTGGCCCGATTGGTACACCGATCTTCTCCACCATAATAATAAAACAAAAACTCAAATGAAAAAATCAAATTAAATTCAACCTAAATTCGAGTCAACGCTACTCGACTATTTCATACATATTACTATTACTAAAATTACAAAACTCTTAAACTTTTCTGGTGGTTTTGGTGTTATTCATCAATGCTGGTAAATGGCCTTATTCTAGGTTGTTTGGTTCAAATGAAACCACAAGTTTGTACCAAAAAGAAATAAATATTCGAGATATTTTCGGATTTCAGTTTTTTTTTTTGTTTTGGATTGTTTGAAGTAGAAAATCCTATTACCGTTTGAAAAAATTTACTTTAGACATAGGAACAATTTATTTTTAAGGTTGACTTTTTTTTTATCGAAAAAAAACTTTTATTATGGAACACACATTTCTCTCTGTCTCTGCTTCAATCAGGTCAAATTGAATTAAGTTGAATTTTATTTATTTTCACTAAATTCACTCACATCAATTGAAACGGAAACAAATAAACAAGCACAAAACGTGTTGACAAACAAAAAACTTAGTTTCTCTCTCACTTAAACTCAGTAAATAGAATAATTTTAAGAATAATTTTTTTTTCTAACAAAAAAAATTGTGACTTTTAAACTGAATAAGTTTATCGAATTTGAAAGCAGAGTGGATTCTCTTGTAGTTGCTGTGAATGTCAATCTGTGTGTCGAATGCATATGTCGGTTATTTTATGCTAAATTTAACAGTAAAACAAAAATTCCAGAAAAAAACTTACATTCTCCATCGAATATTTTGAATTGAAATTATTTCTTTTGGTTTAAATTATAAACTTTTTTTTTGAGCTTTTTTTAATGAAATTTGATAAAATAAAAATGCAGTTTTTGCAGCACTGACACGGTAACGAAAAAAAAAATGATGATCTATTTTGTTGTTTTGACAAGATTATCAGAGAAAAAAACTTTTTTTCGCTATAATAAGGTTTTTATTAATTTATTTTCTTCAAGTATCATAATGTTGATTTTTTCTAAATGAAATTTTATAAAACTTAATTAAAAGGAATCAAGTTTTTTTTTTAAAAAAAAACTAATCTGTTTTTAATTGCTTTTTAAAAAAATTTTTTAATCAAATTAGTGAGTTTCATCAGCAAAAGTAGAGAAAATTTATAATCAGATCTGTTTAAAGCAAAAATCATTATTATGAGCAATGAGAATGATGGATAATGGTGGTGGTGGTTAAGTACACTCGTGACTCGCCGTCATACTTCGAATGTCGAGTGAGTTTAAATCAAAAGTTTTCTAGAATGTATGTGAGCGAGTGAATGAATGGGCTGGAAGAGATTATTAATTTATTGATCCAAACTGTATAAGGTTTTAGTATCAGCGATGAACGTTCATATTTTCTCAGACTTATTTTGGTATGAAACTCCGCTACTACATCATGTTAGAAAAATGTCATCTTTCCACTTTACCTGGCATTAAATTTTTATTAATGTGCTCGTTTGTTTGTTTTAATGTACCTGCTGCATCCATGAAGCTTCATCATCAACAAAAAAAACGAGAAAAAAATTTTAATAAAAATTAACGCCATTTAGTGGAATTTAGTTTCTAAATAATTTTTAGACAGTTTAATTCTTGATGTTTTTTTCATCTGGTTAAAAGAGTGGTCATAAAAAAGATTTTTTTTTAAACTTTATTAAAATATCTAATTCAGGTAGTCAAAAATCCAACCAATTCTCTAAAGATTTCTATTCATGTTTTAAAAGATTGGAGACATTGTCAAAAAAAAAAAAAAAAAACAATGAAAATCAAGCCAACTGTTTATGAGATAGCAAAAAAAAAATTGGATCAATCCAAAATCGATCTTTTCAATTGGAATAAACCAATAAAAACGTATTTGAAATTTATAAAAAAAAACTTTTCTAACGTCATGTAGCTCCAAGTTGTTGATTATTTTTTTGCTATTGACTATCGATCTGTCAGACCCTAGCGTTTAATTAATTTATAATTTTTTTTTCGTTATTTATGCTAAACTTTGACAATTTGTGATGATGGTTGAGAGCAAAGAGAAAGCGATTGATCAAATTGGTTCGTTTTAAGAAAGATAGCTTGTGTTGTCTCGTAATGTTGAGCTATCGGTTTCAATCATCGACAGCAATAATCGATTCATTGAAGTTATCGGCAATTGATGGTCATCGATCATGTTGATTAAATTCCAAACAGTGCCGGAAACTATTTTTAATAGTTGATATCTGTCTGTCTGTTTGTTTGAGTGTGTGTGTGTGTGTGTGCGCGCGTAAATCAATAAAGATGATGACAATTGAAATTGATAATAATAGAATTCTCATTTGGTTGATGAATAGTGAATATTGAAATACTGGCACTTGATTGTAAATTTGTAATTCTCATCCATAATTATTTTTTTGTTTTGAATAATTTCCATGAAAGCTTCACTTACAAGCAAAGGTCGCTTAATAGAAAATTTGAATAATACGTAGAGTAAGGACAATATTTTTGTTCTATGAATTTGATCATCATAAACAAAAGAACAATTCATATTGGCAATGAATATTAATGCATTTCACTAGACCTGTAACCAGTTTTTTTTGTTGCTAAAGTATAGTGATATCTCGACCTGTTTTTATATTGAAATTCTCTCTTTCACTCTCTCTTTTGTACTATAAATAATTTATTTCATTAAAACAACAACAACAACAAAATTGAGTCGAGTTGAGTTGTTGAAAAAGATTGGGTTGCTTGCTTTTGATTAAAAAAATCAATCAAACTCCCAGAAAAATTCTATTTGAAATTATTAACAAGTTTTTTCTTTCAACTTACTTGCCTTAAACTTTCCACTCACTCAGGAGAAAAACAATGTTTCTCTGTTTTTTTTTTTTTTTGGTTTGAAGTTGTTCACGATTGATCAAACATCGATTCAAGTTAATCAATTTTTTTTCAAGTGTTTTCCAAAAACAAAATTTGAAACGTTTTGGAAAAAAGACAGTGGAAAATTTTCTCTGACAAACAATAAAGTTATTCGAGGAACAGCCAATGATAAAACAAACGAATGAATCAAAGTTCAATAATCAAATTAAATTCAATGAAATTCAATAAAAATCCTAAATTGATTTCTTTAAAGAAGAAAAACTAAAACAATGAAAATCATCATCATTCTATCAAACAAACAGTCAAATCTATCTATCAAACTGTCTTGATTTAAAATTTGTGTTCTAATAAATTGCTAGTTTAGTTCAAAGTTCATTAACCATTGTGACCTGGCAGGGAGTCCAACAATCAATAAAATTAACCAACAAACGCATTCCAGATCTGACGACGTGCATTGACGTTCTGTTTGTAGGTGGAGGGTTTAGAATAAATTTCTAAAAATTTGTTCTTCTTTATCATTAGAAATGCTTTGGATTTTCAATTGGTCTGAGATTTGATAACAAATTTATAAGAAAAAAATTGAAATTTGATTTGTTTTGTTTTTGATTGTTGTGGAATGTCAAAGTCAAGTGGTTCTAAACAACTGACTAATCATCTCAAAATAGAAAACAATAAGAAGAAAGGAGAAGAGATGTGCCAACACAGTCTGAAGGCAAAGTTTTTAGTGAATTTCTCTTTATTAAGAACAAACTCAACGAGTGTGTGTGTGTGTTTGCTTGTGTCTTTGGGTTGGCTTGCAATTCCGTTAAATATATTTTCTTTTGGCGAAGAAGATTAAATAAAACAAATACCAATCAGGTTTGTTTGGTTGAAATCCAAATACTCAAGCAAACAAACAGAGAAATGAAAATCTTTTTTCATTATCGTCATTTGATGACAATCATCATCTTCATACATTTCTATTATTTGAAGAAGATTTTATGCTTTGATTTTTTGACGTCAAACAAAATAATAAGCCTACTTACTTAGCTCGCCTTCTCTCTAAACAAAACAACAGCCAAGCATTTCAGAAAATCAGGATTTTTATTTTACAAAAAAAAACTATTGCTCTTTTTGTTAAGCGAATACGTTTCAACATCGTTTAAAAAGGCAAATGAACTTTAAACTTAGTTTCAATGTTTAATTATTTTAAAATTTTATTTTATATCAAGCTCACATTGTAAAAACAATCCAAAACTAGATTTCAATATAAAAAAAACCTATTTGTTTTCTAAGAAAAAGAATTTGACCAACAATTATGATTTTTTGTTGTTGTTGTTTTATCTACTGAATAGATTAATTATAGTGAATCCGGTAACAAGAATACAATAAAATTTTTTCAACAAAAGAACAAGATTCAATTAATAGTAGAACATTGATTAAATAAATTAGAACACATTTCCACTATGTTCGCTCATGAAATTTAAATCTACATTTGTATTTTTTTGCAAAGAATTGCTGAGAAAAAAAAATTGTGCTTTTAGTAATTAAAAATAAATTTCGGTTGATGGTTTCGCATGGTTGAAGCAAATCAAGCTTCTGGCAGCCCATGTTTAAGTAATATTATTGAATAAATAATAGGTTTATATCATTCATCAAGAAGGATCATCACGCATCAGTTGTGAATGAATGATCCGATCCATCTTTATTTGATGCCTGTTTCTTGTTCGTGCCATCCGTTTAGCTAGAAAACGGCATTTGAAAACGCCTTTTGGAACGTGAATAAAGTTATTTTATTAAATTTGTAATTAATACTTTTACTAGATTCAAACTTCGACAAAGCAGCTAAACAATTTTTTTGAGTTGAAAGTATCCAATGTCATCAAGTAGTTAAACTAAAAAAATGAACTTGCATTTAAGTTGGTATCATCAGGTTCCGAATGTTCCGGTTAATCTACAGGCTTTTGTTATGAATAAATCTTAATTTTTAGAAAAATACCAAAAGTATCTGAGAATTAAAACTCTTTCATTAAAAATATGCCTTTTATTGGCAATTCGAGATTTTCTCAAATTAAAGCTATTGGTATTAAAAGTTATTTTAAATATCATTTATATTTTTTTTAAAACAATAAAAACATTTCATTCGAATTTTGTTTCAGAAATGTAAAGCCAGAAAGAGAGAAATAAATTTATTCTCAAATTTATTTTTGGTTTTGTTTAGTTTCATAAGTTTACTAATAATAATGGTAATTTGCCTTGATCCAAGATAAATTACCACCATCAAAAACGGCTTCTTATTCTTGGTTTTTTTTTCTTTTTTGGTTTGGCCAAAATAATACAATCATTCAGAGAATAAAAGAGAGAAAAAAAGATATTCGTTTCTGGTTTGGTTTGGCTTTTGTTTGCCATTTATTTTCGATCCATTTGTAAAAAAAGAGAGTTATTCATTTAAATTTGATTCCAAAATAGGAAAGAAATTTAATCTGAATCAAATTTTCTGCTTTCTTCTGTTGTTGTTGTTTTTCCATTTCTTTCTAAAACGTTTTTGGTAATTTAAATGGAAAAATTACTGATTTTGTTATTATTTGATAGCTGGAAAATATTAGAAATCTCAATTTATAACAGTATTAATAATATGATTTTTTTTGAAGAATACAAATTAAGTAATGAACGTTTGCTATTTAAACATAATAATTATATCTCACTTTCTCTCACTATATTTATATATCACTTATATATCCCGATTAAATAAATGTAGTTTTTGATTTCAAATAGATTGTGGTTGTGTGAAAATCTCATTGCTAAAAGATTTTTTTCATTGGTCTCATTTTTTTTTTGGTTGGCTGTTTGATTAATTGTAATTCATTAGTGCTAATTGTCAAATGCCATTCTCGATTATAAATTGAACCTTAACTCGTTAGCTAAACTGATTAACTCAATGGAAAAAAACTGAAAAAAATTTACAATAAACACAAATTTCTTAAGAATATCATCTTGAAATTTGACAGTTTTTTATTTCAAATTTTGTTTCAAATCAGTTTGAAATTTTTTAAACTTGTGTGAGATGGCAAACTCAACCAGAGAATTTCAGATTTGAAGCACTACGAAAATACGAAATTAATCAGATTTGATCAATTTGAATGGCTTAATTACATTTAATAATGATTGCTGATTGTTATTAATTTGTTTTTAGTAATGTTCGATCATTAATGCCCATTGTTTCATTTGTTTCAGAAAAAAATCTCTATTTTTTAGTGCACAGAACAAAAAAAATTCATGAAAATGTTTTTTTCAATATTGATTGAGAATTCACTAATACTGGAATCAGATTCGACTATTCTCGAATCGAACAGATTATTGTTTTAAAAGAAATCTGTTTGATTGATTGGTTTAACTTCAATGGAAACTAATATAAACAAATGGAAAATATTTTAAGAAAGAATAAAACTTGTTTTTTTTATAAATATAGCAGAAAATTTGATTTATGTTCGAACAAAATTTCTATTCTATTTCGTTTTTTGATTGACTTTTTGTTTATAAGACAGAACGAAAATTTAGTATTTTGGTTTTTTAAATTTCTTCAAAAAAAAACCATGGCAATTCGATTCGGATAATTGGAACAACCTAAAAAAGCATTTAAATCTGTTTTTATTTTTCTAAAAAAGATGAATGGTGTTCGAATCGACACCATAAAGAACGAAATATCCACCAGCAATGTTTTATTGAGACAAAAAAAAATCGGCAAACAAAGATTTATTCTCTTCTCTGCTATTGTTTGACAGCTGTATGATTGCAAAGAATTGTCTTCTAAGTTGAAAAAATAAAAACATTTTTAAATTTAAGTTTGATCAATGCACGATAGGCACATTGGCAAACAATGAAAAATTGTTATTACAAACAAACAAACCGAATATTCTCTACTCTTTTTTTAATTTATGAAAGTTCAAATAAACAGTGTTTTGAAATTGATGCCTCCTGTTATTATTTTTGTTTGATTAGTCATATGGAAAATTTCAACGCCCAACCACACTGTGCTTGAGTTGAATGGAAATTTTCAATTATAATTCATGTTTGAATCATAAAAATAATTAATATGAATTCTAGACATTTTATTTTAAAAAAAAACAAAAAACATTTACGTCCTAAAGGCTTCGATTGAAGTTCCAATTGATTTTTTCTGGTTCTTCTTTAAAAGCAATGAAATATTGCAGAATTCAGGCCAAACTACTCAAGTTTTTCACAATTGTTCGCAATTTGTTTCAATTGAGAATCAATGACTATATTTAAATTAATTGAGTTTTTTTTGTTCAGTTTATTATTCAGATAGATTCGGACTTTGTTTCGATGGACATCAACAGCACAAACTACACTATTAACAGCAATTTAACACTCGATCATCAATTTGAAAAAACTGTTTGATTCTTTTTTGTGAGAATAACAAGAATAGAGAATCTATTTGTTTACATTACTAATAATAAAAAATAGGACTATATATTTTTAGATTCTGTTTTATTTTGTTTTCATTCTAGCTGATTCATCAACTTTGCATACTGTTTTCATTTGGACTAGATCTTTTTCAACAAAAATTTGTAATAAAAGTTAATTTCAATTATTTTTCAACAACAAATGAACAAAAAGTAACGATAGAAACAAAACGAACAAGCAAACCATTGAAACAAACGTATAATGGTTCCAAACACTAATGGTTCCAAATTAAAACAATTCTAAGAAAACTTTCTTTGAGAAATTGTAATTTCATTATCATTTCTCTAAAATTCAAATTTTTTTCATTTCAAATTTTTTGTTATTAAGAAAAACAGCTTACCAAAAAATAAATTATTTTTTTTTAATAACAACGAACCGTTAGTTTCTCATCTCCGGGTACAATGTTGAATCGAAAAAATAACATTGAAACATGTATTTATTTATTTTTATTTTTAATAAATGTTTCAACGAGAAAAGAAACGTAGGTTTGAAATGGTTGTAGACACAATCTTGTTAGTTTGTTTGCTTTTCGAGCATGAACATCATCTTTCGGTAGTGAGGAAAAAATGAAAAAGAAGGAGAAAAAATTTATCTTCATCGTTGTAAATATTGATTCTTTTCCAGAGCAATGACAATCAATGGTGGTTGGAGGTGAGAGGCTGCTCACTTCACATCAAATGCTTTTCCGATGTCTCCAGGCATTTTTGACCAAAATTTAACAAAACATATTAAGAAGATGACAAAGAAGACAAATCGAATATTGATTGATGAAAACTTTTATTAATTTGATCTGTTTCATTAGCTCAACATAGTTTTCATTTCAAATTTTTCTCCATCTTAAAAAAAAAGAAGAAAATTCTCTAAACAAACAAAATAAAAACTTTTATTGCTGTTGCTGAACTGGCCAGAATATTCTTTGTTTTTTTGAAAATTTGTGGTCTGAAAACTATTGAAGAATCCAGAAATAGAACAAGCAACAAACTATTTAGAAAAAAACATACGCACACCAACTTTTTCACATTCAACACAAAACACACGATACACACGGCTCTGAATCCGTGACTAAACTGAATCTCAAAAAGTCTGGAGCATTACTTTATATATGATGATGATTGGTCTATATGTGAAGGATTACTGTTGTTGTTGTTGTTCGTACCGTTTGTATTGCAACCATTCTGCCCGAAACATCTCCACTCTACCAATCAAATATTACGCCAATTTTTTAGTTTAAAATTTATTTTTTGAAAACTTTCTTCCAGTGTCATGATCACATTGTCAAGACTAGGGGTTTTTTTTCAAATACGCCGCCACTTTAGCAAACTTTGAATGAAACGGCTACACGTTTTTTTTTTTCAAGACAAATCATCTGATTGTCATCATTAATTTAAATTTAATAAAAATTTCTTGGTGGTGGTGGTGGTAGTAGTGATGATGAGAATTTAAAACCACAACCCAAGTACTTTAGTACTCTTTTAGTCTAATAGAATTATTACCATACTCAACCGATATAACCATATACATTTGTTTAGTTAGTTTAATCAATTTATCGGGAGTAAATTTATAGAAAACGCTACAAACCATCAGTATCACAGTACTCATCATGATGATGATCACCATTGTTGCTGTGATTAGATGACAATTTAATGGCTCTTCCATTAGGAACCATTGAGTGTGCTCTATCCCTTTGTATTTGTACGTTGCCTGCACTTCCTAACTAAAGATGATGCCAGTGGGTGGATTTCAAAACAAAAAACTAGTTTATTTAAGTTAAGTTGAGTTGAAAAAGAAAACTTGAAGGCAACCTCAATAGTTGAATGAAGTTTAGTTTGAAGATTTGCCTGGTTTGAAAGAAAAGCAATCTTTTATGATTCGATTTGTGTGGGTTTTGCTTTTGCTTTTCTCCTGATTTGATTCGATTTAAATGAAGCAGAAAATTCAGTTTAGTTTTTTACATTTGAAAAATTTGAAGATAACATTCGATTATGATTGAACAACTACAACAAGTAGCTTTATCAGAAACACCACAAAACCAAAGCACACACACGCACACACAGCAAGAACAA
The DNA here is from genome assembly GCA_034190945.1 of Octodonta nipae. Lineage (NCBI taxonomy): Eukaryota > Metazoa > Arthropoda > Insecta > Coleoptera > Chrysomelidae > Octodonta > Octodonta nipae. Next base: position 29,638 of record JAVLUE010000273.1, on the reverse strand, counting down.
ACAAGCAAAGAATATTTATTCGGAAATCATGAAACCAGAAAAATATTTTGCAACATCAGAATGAAAAATATTATCTTCCGATACAGTGTCGACACAATGCTCCCAACCAGACAGCAGGCACGCACGCACACATACACACCCATCCATTTGCTGCGTAAAATTAAAAATCTGTAAATAATGGATTTCAATTAAACTCTTTCTTTCAAAAATCAAAAGAATGAATTAATTTCCAATCGTGAATAAAAAGAAAGATTATTCATTTCGAAATAAATAAATAAATAATTATGATTTATGTACATCACTGTCTCTCTTTCTCTCTGTACTTGATTGCTGTTCTGGTTGTTTAATGTTTTTTAAACGAGCTTCGGATATTAATGAAATGCTTCGGTTCGTTTTATCATTTTGGTTCGGTTTTAACGCGACTCTGAGACTGTTAGAAAGAAAAACAATTCAACTCAACTTGTAACAAAAAATAGAACATTTCTATTAAAACAAAGTTAAAGTAAAGTTTCAAATTCTAGTTTTCAACTAAAAAAACTGTTAGTGGTTCTCTCAACATCGATTCGTTCATCTTTTTTGGAAGATCGATAGTTTTAAAATGTAGCGATAAATCGATAAAAAAAAATCTGAACATCTTTTTTTGTCCCTGGGTGGAATAAATTTATTGATTGATGTTTATCGTGTTAGACATGTTTCTCATTGAAAAAGAAAGGTTTTTGTCAAGAATCATTTTAGAATTCGATTGTCTTGTTGTGTTTGGTTGGTACGTCACTAAGAACTAAAAAAAAAAATTCTTTCAATCAAACTTGATTTAGATTGACAAGTTTCTCGAGAGTTTCTCTTGTTTTGTTTGTTTTTCCCATTTCTCGTCTCTGTTTTGGTGGTCTTTTTAGTTTGATTTTGGTTTCGCATTGATCAAATTCCTTGATATTTGAGATTTTGAACAAACAAAATTCTCGTTTATTTGCTTGTTTGTTTGTTAAGAACAGTTTTTGAGTGACACATGCTTAGTAATAGGAATGATAGTGGCGGTGGTTTTCCCAAGGTCTCTTTTTTTGTTCTAATTTAGAAAGTACATCCATTTAAGCAAAATTCATTTGACCGTAACCAAGAAAATTTTGAAGAAAGAAACGACTTTTTTACATTACAACTAAACAAACAAATAATTCTTTTGCAAAGTTTCAAACAAAATAAATTATTGTTTTTGCAAATTTACTGAAAAACAAAATCCAATTATCTTTATCAGCTAATAGGTTTGAAGTTGTTTCAATTGAAAAGGTCAGTTAAAAAATAATCCTCGTTTATCCATTAAAAGAAAACAATGATCTTATTATTGGGCGTTAGCCGCTATAGCAGCCTATATGATGTGACACATCTCTCTCTCTCTCTCTCTCTGTTTCATGAATTGTTCGATGACTCAAATTGATGAAATTAAAAGAATTTTTTTTTCTTTAAATATTTTTTGATTGACAGAAGTGAAAAATAGTATAAAATTCTTAAGAACTATTCTCAATGGTGTACAGTAGTGTAGTAACATCAAATAAAAATACTCTCTGCTTGACATTTGATAATAGAATTTGTTTAAATATTTTTATTATTCGAGAGCCCTATCACAATTCATCAATTGATATTCTGCACACACACAGAAATTCACTCCATTTGAAGCCTTAGGTATCAGGAAAAATTTTTCAAAAGTATTTCAGCAAGGTAAAAATTACTGTCATTTATTTAATAGAAATGTATTCGAATGTTTTTTTCCTTTCTTAGACCAAAAGAAAGAATATGAAACAATCTGATAAATTGCAATTTTTTGTTCGATAAAAAATTGTTTCATAATAAATTTTCTTTTAATCTAGTTCATAGGATATTAAACTTTTTCCAATAAGTTGAGTTTTTTCGTTTGCACAGATAAAGCCTGCTTGTTGTCTTGTTTTCTTAAAATTCCTTAAGAGAAAAAAAAACTTAATAAATTGGAAATTTTTCTAGAACTTTCTAGGACTCTGGGTGATTTATTATATTTCAGAGAAATGAAATAAATTTGAAAATTTCACCGAAAAAAAACGACTAGTGACATGTAGGGAAAGAAAACAGCCATTTTTATAAAACTGAACCCAACTCCAACCTCAATCAGAATTTTTATTGAAGCTGTCCATTATGGTGATGATGATTATGATTATAGCCAACTGGTTTTTATTATGCAGTTTTTTTTATAGATTAAACAAACAATTCAATTAAAAAATTGTACCATTAACAATAAAAGAAAACCTTTTTTCTAGGAAAAAGTTTCAATTCTTTAAAGTGTTTCTCGAACCAGAGGTATCAGTTGAAATGTTTTCGAATTCTTTTTCATCATTGATTTTTTTTCATAATAAAAAATTAATTTTTTGAAAAATAATTCAAGTTTTCTTCAGCTCTAACTTAATGTCGTTTGATTGTTGTTGTTCAATTTTAAGCCGAAAATAAATTTCCAATAATTGGAAAACAGATTAATAAATTTCCTAGAAAACAAACAGCTAACCAACATAAATTAAGAAAAGGAAAAAATTATTATGATGTGGCCATAAATATTCGAATCAAAATCCAAAAAGCAACGACATTTTTGTAATGATGATCGTTGTTTTGTTTTAACATCGAATAGAAGAAATTTTTTATTATAAAACAACTAAAATTGGCCTCTCTTTTTGATGGGAAAAAAGGGACCCATTAAAAAAAATTATTAATAAATCAAATTTAACAACAAAAACTTTTAAATAAAAAACTTGAAAAGACAGTTTTTAAAAAAAAAACTCATCAAAAAAAAGCATTAAAGTTTTGGTCGAAATTCGAGTTTAATTCCAACAACAACAACAAATATTTAAAAAAACCGTTTTTTTAGGCAAAGCAAATGCATTATTTAACATTATTCAAACGACTAATAATAGATGTGATTTTTCAATAATTAAAACTCTTTCAAAGCAAGAAAAAACTTTGATTTCAGCGCAAAACAATCAACCTGCTTAATGAGAATGATTGTTGTTGATGGAAAATTTGCATCAATTTTCATTGTACTAAAATCAGAGAATAGTCAGTAATCAGTTTGTTTGTTTTACATAACTTGAGGCTATTTTGAAAATTCATATTTCAAAAAAGAAGAAACACTTTTCTTTCACTTCATTTGTTTCCATTATTTATGGTGATTGTCAACCAACCAGACAAACAGAAAATGACCAAATGTTACTTCAATGAAAACAAATGTAATTTGATGATGGCGTCTTACGCCCGAAAAAAAACACCTTGAAAAAAATTGACTTGATAAATAGAGAGGGCGTTGACCAAAACCAACACCACAAACTACTAATTTTGATCAAATTTTTCCGCTCTTTTCTGTTGCTGAAGTATTTGAAATGAAAGTTTTTTTTTGTTTCATTTTAAATAATTGATGGGAAATTTACTTCAAATAGATGAATCTATCAAAGTAGACATGAATGAAGCCTATTCGATTGACTTGAAAAAACCCCAGCAGATTGACAGTTTTGTTTAAGAGAAAACTGTCAAAAAAAAAATTCTGAAAATTTTGAATTTTGATAATAAATAAATGACAGCATTCGTTATTAATTCATTAGAATTTTTTTAAAATTTTTTTTTTTCATTATCAACAAAAAGTTGAAACATTGAATTTTTTTCAATTTAAAAAAAATGAATTTTTAATTTTGTATTAAGTATTAAAATCATTAGGTCTTATCAATCGAAGAGCGTAAGAAAATATTATTCAAGATTTTTTGTTTTTTAAAAACTTTAAAAGCTTCAAAATAGTGGAGCTTTTTTTTTAAATGAGATTTTTTTTTAAGAGTCGCTTCAGATTTCTCTCTAGGCTAACAGTAAGCAGCCTAGAGTTATGATGATTTATGATGAAATGTCTCTTTATTATTCATCCATATTATTCAGAGCTTAATCATAATGATTATGATGCGTCTCAAATAAAAATTTTAGAAAAAATCAAAATCGAATCCGGAAAGAGAATGAATCATTTTCTTGGCAAAGCGCAATAAAATTGACTTTTTTGAATAAAAATTTTTTTTCTTCCAATAGTGTAAATCATCAATTTTAATTTCATTTTTTTTTCTTTGAAAAATTTTCCTTTAAAAAAAAAAACCTTGAAACTTTTTTTAAAAAAATTGATCTGGCTTGCATACAAACACTTCTTTTTTTTTAGACATTTTCACTGTTTTTTAAATTGACTTATAAGCCAGATAGTTTGAATTTGATAAAGTCGACTTGATAAGAAACTAGTTATTTTTCCTTTATTCAAAAAAACCTTTCTCTTCAAAAAAAATTATTTACTAGATATTATTGTCTATTCTGGATCGCGTTTTGTCCAAAAAAATGTTAATAATATCATTACATTAAACAAATTCATTTGGAACGGAAAAAATGTATTGGTTTTGCATATTATTTTTCAAAAAAGTTGTTTTTCTCAGAACAAAAAATGAAACTAATGCACGATATTACCAAATGACCATTTGCAAAGATTAAATACAATCATACATTTGATTTGTCTAAGCAAACAGTATCGTTGACTAATAAACCGCTTTCCAATCTAATGATGGTGATTAGGTTGATTATTCTAATAAATCATTGAATCTGAATGTATGTGAACAACATTAGTTTAATGTTGTTCACTTTCAAGATGAACTTTTGTTCCGTTTGTTCTATTTGAAATTTGGATTATTTAAAAAATTCAAAGAAATTATTCTGTTTTTCAATCAGAAAACTGTTTGATTCGCTTCGTTAAATTGACTTGGATTTGTTAAATTTAGCAAACTTTCGTTTCAATATAATCAATGCCAAATCAAATTAAATTGATAATTTCTCGAAATTTTTTATATGTTTTAATCCATTATCAGATGAAAAATTTTTAATTAAATTTTTTCAACCGAACAACCTATTTGAAAAAAAAAAAACTTTCTTTTCCATGTACACTATTAAATTTAAAAAAAACTGGTGGACATTGACAGCGTTTGAAATCAGCTAAAAAATTGAAAAATAATTTTTCAAAATTAGTTAAAAGCATGCAAAAGGATGATAAATTTTCTTTTTAGAAAAAGAAAGCAATAATCTATCGAGAGAGTATCAAATTGAAAAAAATAAACTATAGTTATGCTTTGAAATTGGCAAAACACTTCTATTGTTCATTTAAATTATTTTTGAGCACTATTATCAACACACCTTGTCATTGAGAAAAGCGCTGATTTTTGAAATTCACTTTTTGTTGTTTATTTTTAGTGTTTGAACAAAGGTAAAGAGCATGAATCAATTTTAATGCTAAAAACTTGTCTTCCAAGGGTTGTTTGATGTTTTTCTTTCATTCAGATTGTTTGTTTTTGGAATTTTCTTTCTGGCTATCACATTGTTAACAATACAACTTTTCTACAACAACCAACCAAGAAAAAAAGAAGACCATCGATCATCAAAATAATTGAATGTCGTGGTGTGTTGGTGTGATTACTCCAACACAGAGGACATGCCATCATACTGTTTTAGTAAAAAAAAATTTTCTGTGTTTTTGGTGTGTTTGTGGGTAGCAGAGAAGAAGAAATACAAACAACAACAAGAAAATTTGAACAACATAGAAAAAAAGATTATGAAAGATACACTTATTACACAAATCTATGCATAGTACAACTGTGTGTTTTACAACTTTCTTTTCATTTTCTTGTTCAAATCAACACACACACACACACTTACTCACTGATTCACATGTATCGAGATTTAATTTTTTTTTCTGGACTTTGTTCTTGCTGGTTTGTTTTTTTTTAAAGGCAAATTGTGATTGAATGATGGATCTAATTCAAAGTTAAAGAATTTGTTCAATATTCAAAAATTCTCACCGAAACAGATCGATGGGTGCAGACAAGATTGATAGGCCTTCCTAAAAAAAAAATGTTTCAGTTTTTTTAAGCTGTGCTAAAGATGACAGTTGCTTTTTTTAGAGTCATCGTTGTTCTGGGAATTGTTTAAATGAATTTTCTTCATATTGATTGTTGGTTGTTAAATTGTTTTTATTTGATATCAAGGAAAAATATTCAAAAAGATTTATCAGTATTCTCATTCATTTTGATTTTTTTTCTAAAATCAATCAATCAAAAAAATATCTAGAGAAAAATTTCCATTGATTAAAATGATTCAATGCTATCTACTAAAAACCTTTGCTATTTGTGAAAAAAATGGAATCTAGAATTTTTTAATTTAAAATCCAAAAAATATGAAGACACTGAAATAATTATTTTTTAAATTAGAGTCTGGTTCAAAAATAATAATCAATAATTGTGATAATAATGTGCTAACAAAAAGAAAAACAACCATTTTTATGAGAAAAAAAACGAGTGAACAGTGTTTCTTGTTTGTTTATTTTGTCTTATCGTGATTCTTATGGTGTTTTGGCAATAATAAATTTTTTTCTGTGTTTTTTTGTGAAATAAGAATGACAACCTAAAAGAAAAATGGAAATATTTCTTAACTAAAAGTACGAGACAGATCTAGATCTTTATTTCTTGTCCTTGATATGTCCAAAGTTTATTCATTCGATTATTTTATGATGATGATGATGGTCTATTTGTTTATTTTTGGATATCAAACTGATTTAGGTTTTCAAATTGTGTTTTGTTCCATGTTTGACATATTCTATCATTACTGCATTCGTTTTATACAAAACCAATCCAAAACGGATGTTAAGAAAAAACATTATTCACACAAATTTCAGTATTTTTTTCCAAATTTTTTTTTCTTGAATATAATCGTAATACTAAATACATTATTCAATTTATGCAAAAATACATTTTTTTAATATTGATCTAGATTTACATGGTATAAACTTTTTCTTTGAAAAACATTTGATAATTTGTTAATATTTTGTTTGAATTAATGGAACCATCGAAAATGAATTTTGGTTTTGTATCAAGTTTAGTTTTTGAAAATAATTTTTCTCTTGACATTCTAGAAGCAGTTTTATTCTTTTCGAATTTCGTTTTTTAGGTAAGGTAAAACTATGAAAATTTGAATTTTATAAATTTTTATAATTGATAATAACTGAGATAAAATGAATCGAAAAAACCGTTATCTATCGGATGTCAATGTGATTTGGCTCCTTAACACAGTAGTACGCATTATCGTTATTGAAATGTGAGATAAAAGTTTTCAATTTAAATTTTGAAAAAATAAATTAGTTTTCACTGAAAAGTGTAGCAGAACAGAAAATTACAATTAAATTCATTTTTACAAAATTTGACTATACGCCAAATTTAAACATCCAGCCAGCATTCCAAATCATCATCAAAATAATTTTTTGGAGTGATATCAAATTTCAGGCCCGGTAACCATCAACCAAACTAGAGATTGGTGAGTGTCGTGTTTCTAATAAAACTTTTTTTTTTGTTTATCATAAAGAAACTGAAGAATATTTAGGCAGAGAAACAAGCAAACAAAGTTTTCCTTCTCTTTTATTCGATTGAAACTTTGCATAAATTTGAATTTAAATCATCACAATCAACAACACCCAGAACAAAGCAAAAACAAAACGTAAAAAAAGCTGACGAATACAAAAAAAAAAACTTTTCCTTGAAATGTGTCGGTGAATTTAAGATAAAATCTCGATAACTTTTTTCATCAAAAAATAAAAAAGCAACAACATCAACTTTATCTTAAATCAAGATTTTTTTCTATAAAAAAAAATTTTAAATTTAAAGATGAATAAAGCGATTGTTTACTATCAACAACAACAAAAACATATTTAATGTTGAAACAACAAGACAAAAATTTAGAGCAAAACAAGACAAACTTTCAATTGTGGTATTTGCTCAGCAGACCATTCTTTTTTCTAGAGAAAATTTCCACCAAAAAAAAAAAAAAAAAGTTAAAGGTTTCTTCTATTTCAAAAATTTTTTTATTGTTCTCTTAAAATAATACAGAGAAGCTGACTTTCAGAAGGAAAAACAATTTTCTCTTTGTTAAATCTGTTGTTGTTTGGGTATGATATAAATCACTTTTATTGTTTCTTGAAAATTTTTATTTTAAAGCAAACTTTTTTCTAAAAAAAAAAAACCACATGAAAAAATTAATTAAAAACAGTCAATTTAATTAACAATTCAATGTTTGTTTGATTTTTATTTTTGTTTCAAAAATAATTTTTTTAAAAACTTTTTGTTTCAAATGTGGAATCTCTCGATAGAATTTAAGAAGCATAGAGTATCATAGTTTTAAATTGATTAATAGAACCAGCCAACGAATCGAGTTGAATGAATGAAACAAATGAATTATAAATTTATGATTCCCAAATAGAACAGGCAACAATATTATTATTAGAAACAACAACAAAAAATCATTATTTTTTTTAAAGCACAGGGGAAAAAACTTTCACAATCGAGTGTGTGTGTTTGCAATATTAATAACAACAACAAAAAAAATCTTTTTTCAAATTAAAACAAGAACAGCATCTATATATGACCAAATAGAAAAGCCAATAACATATTTATTATTTAAAACTTTATTATTAACCCTTTTTTATAACCTTAAAATCTGAACAGCAGAAAACTTTCCTTTAGCTAGCTTTTCTTTTGTTTTTAGGATTTCTAAATAAATCAATTTTTCAAGAAAACTCATTTTTTTTCTTCTTCAGCTTTAGAACGTTTTTCTTTTTAAATTTTTATGATTTGAAGAAGCGTTTGGGTTAAAACCAAAGTCTTCTGAGAGATAGGTTCTTAAAGAGAGAGAGAGTGTGTAAAATTTTCAAGTAGTAGAGTAGGCTCAGATTGAGAAATATAAATTCTTGTTTGTTCGGCTAGCTGGTTGGTTGATTGGTGAAATCAGATCACGTTTGAGTTCACTCTAAATTGACCAATCACAGCGTCAAAAATTATTATTTTCAATAATATTTATTATTATTTATTAATAATAAACCAAAAAAAAAAAAAACTAAATCAATAAAAGCTTGTGCTTGAGAAATATTTCTGTTGTTTCAGTACTTGAAAGAACAACTGCCGTTCTATCGATTCATCAATTATGAATTAAATCAACAAATCAAGTCTAAACATTTAAAGTAAATTCTTAAAGATTTTCAATTTATTTTTGAAAAAAAAAAAAATTTTCTATTTGAACAATTTTTTAAATAAAAATTTTTCTGCATTTTATTATCAAAAAAAAAAGAACAATTGTCAATTCTTTTTTCCAGTGACATTCAAGTTGCTTCCGAAAATATGCCAATTCTATTAAATAAAAAAGATTTAATGAATTCATTTTTTCACCAACAATGAGCATGAACATGAACATTATATTTTCTCATATTCGTTCAACATTAAACAATGACGGACAACAAGACTTTTGTTGTTGTTGGTTTTATTGTTCTTATAACATTCGTTGGTTGGTTGGATGGTTGATTCGTTCATTTATTTATTTATTTCTATGATAAATGATGATGTTTGGTAATGTAGATAAATAACCAAAGAGAATTGTTTCAACATTATTATTGTTCTAGATGTTTTGAAAGGTGCCATAAATTGCCTTGGCTATTATAGTCGTAGTAGATGTCTTTTCTCATAGTCTCATTGTTTCATTTGTTTGTTGTTTTCCTTATTACTTGTTTTTCGTAGTTTTGATTTGATCATCATTGTAATCACCACCATTGAAAACAATTCAAACAAACAGAGAATAATAAGACACAAACTCTTTCCAAAGGTTGAAATCTTGTTGAAACAAGCATTAAGACAAAAAAAAACACAACTTTATTTCAATGATAAATTTACTTTGGAATTCTGCCTGTCTCAAAAAATTCCTCTCATCTTGATTAATGTTCATTTTTGATGGTTGCCTTAAATCAGAGCCCGAAGAAAATAAATTGGCACTTGATTACATTTGATGGTTTGTCACCCTTAACCAAAGGTTTTTTCTTAGTCCAAAAGGTTTGTTTTGTGATTTTTTTTCCGGGTTTATAATCATGATGAAAAAATCTTTAAAAAAAGTTGGGGTCTTTTTTGAGCCAATAAATAATAGAAATGAATCAAATTAAATTGAATGGAAAGCCATTAACCATAATTAATTTCACTTCCCCATTTTTTCTTGTTTTGGAAAGCTTTTATCAGAAACAAAAATCATCTTGTCAAAAAAAATTTAAACAAAAATCAAATTGATAAAACGAAAACAGATTTTTTTTATATTCATTTTACGTCATGTTGTCACATTTTTCTGTTGGATGACATTGACATTCACTCGATTGAACGTTTTGATTGGAAAAAATGTGATTTTGTTTGATTTTACTCGACTTGGAAATACCCAATTTTGGTCGACCACTGTTTAAACCTTTCAACAGCAAACATGCTTTGCAAATCGATCGGCTACTGATGTAACCACATTGTTCACATTTATTCGTTTTGCTTGATGATGAATTTATTTCGTTTGGTTTATCTGTTGTTTTTATTAAATGATTTCTTGACGAATCAAGACATTCACCAGAATGAATGATATCCAATATCACAGTAGGGCAAATATTTTCCATTTCTTTGAGAAACTCTCTGACATGACCACGATAAGCGTTTGGTGAGTATAAACATTCAGTGCTAAAGTATTTCAATCGTTTGAATCGGGCATAGAGCACTATTTCTTTTTCGTAAGTATATTTGAAAGGTTTGATACGAGGTACACACCAACCAATATCTTCATTAATACTTCCAGACTCATCCATTGTTGATGTTTGAGTCTCAGTTATGATACGAGTTGAACGACCAAGCCGTGAAATATCACCACGTAGAATGTTCATCAAAACAGTTTCAGCAACATCATCGGCATTATGTCCAGTAGCAATCAAATCGCATCCTAACAAGGAGGCTCCTCGATCCAAAGCTTGTCGACGAAACACACCACAAAAAGTACAGTTATTTCGTTTTCCAGTAGCTTGAACAATTTGATCCATAGTCCATCCATAAAGATCTTGATAGCTCAATATTTTCAACGGAAGCTGATAATCTAAACGATTTTGTTTCACTGTTTCTAACGAATCATCCCGATAGCCGGTAATACCTTCATCAATCGATAACAAAAACAAATCTAACCCATAATCGTGGCGTTCATTCAACGTTTTAAGAATGTACGCTAAAACCGTAGAATCTGTAATAGAAAATTATTTTATAATTTACATAAAAATTAGCAACCTTACCTTTACCGCCTGATGCTCCGATAGCGACTTTTTGACCACGCCGAAACAATCGACTCTTGACTATTGTTTCATGAATTTCTGTTTCGAAACAAAAGAAAAAACATTCTTTACAGAGAGAATCCAACTATAACAATGAAATAAGTCCGAATTAGTTTAAATTAAAAATTGAAAATTTACTGTTTTGGAGCGTTTAACATTAGCATCTGTTGTTTTACACCGAGAACACTTGATTAAAGGCATACTTTATTTGATATGGTTTCTTAAAAAAAAAATCTTAAAATTGAGGTTTGTTTACAAAAACATCCTAATCCAATGATTGGACACGTGAAGAAATGTTAAAAACTTCTGGAAACTTTTTTTTCAAAGGATTTTCTTTTCGAAAGTTTCTTTCTAGTAAAAAAAAGAGTTTATTTCCAAAAGTTGTTTTTTTTACAAAATCTCATTTTCATTTCATTGTCAAGGGATTTTTACAGAAAAAAATTAAACAAACTCAACAAAAACAATTAAATTGATGAAGAATAAAACAACGAAAATGAACAACAATTGTACCAATTGAGCTTCATTGAAGCAATGGGAATCGCCTAACTTGTTTCGCTTGCACTATCCTTATTCGAGTCACTTGGGTTATTATCATCGACTGGAACATTACTGGAAGTAATTGGTTGTTCATCAATCATTTGCATGATAGTCTTGAAATCACGTTTTCGACCCAATGAATTTCCGTACCATTGATATTGTGATGGGCAAAGGGAACTATGACAGACGGGCATGTACCGAGTGTCGGCTCTGTTGAACTGATCTTCGGCAGCCGCCGAACCATCTTTAGCCAAATAGTGTTTCAACACACAAGTATGTGGCCGGCTACACGAATATACAGTGGAGTTTTGTTTGCAAGAAAAATTTACTTCAGGAATCGGTTTAGGGTTTCGAACCCAGGATAACATTTCTTGAAAAGTGACGAACCAGACGTCTTTTAAAGACAGTAAGTGATCTATAAAACGACTCAACCCTCGAATGTTTCGTCTTTTAAAAAAGGAAAAAATGAGTTATAATTAAATCAAGTCAGCTTACTTTTGCGTGAACCAATTCACGTGAAAACTCAATTGAAACGGTGCTCGATTGGTCGAATAGTGACGATCAAAGTTTTCCTTAAGAAAATCCACGATCGATTCAATATCGTCATCATCCGATGCACTGGGGAAAACACATTGATCAGCATGATGGCAAGTGTTGAACTCGTTGAACAAAGGATTTATTGGCACTTCCCACAAACCAGGAAACGCCTTGGTGGGACATTTCAATGGTCGACCCAAATATGGTGTTTGGCGTTTTGCTCGAGCAGATCTTTCATTTGGTCCAAAACGAGAACGACCAGAGCCAAAAGATCGCCCATAACCATCATCATGATCTTCTGGTCCGTTGCGTTTGCTCTCATCTTTTTTTGGTTGATTTGAGCAATCGAATGGCTGTCGAAAGTCATAAGTGAAAGGCCAATAAGGTGGTGAACCACGAGGAGCTGCTATTGATGAATCGTAGAGAAAACCAAAATCATGAGCCATTTCGAACATGGCATTGCCTCCGGGTCGAATGTACGGTGCTCGCATGCCCAAGATGTTTTCTCTAGTCAGTACAGGAATTTGCGATGTACCACCAGCATTAGAAATCAAAATCTCTCTCATTCCAATCATTTCTTCAGCCCATTCGGAATAGTTGGCGTTATCGGTCCACCAAACTTCTGGTTGTCGATGTCTGAAAGAATCAAAAGTTTTCAGTTGAAAATTTTTCACCAGCTTACGTGATCGAATGTACAGCGATTTCATGTCCTTGAGCAGCAAACCATTGAATCTGAGCGTAATTCGAATATTCGTGATTGATGAAAAATGTCGCCTTGATTCCGCATCCGTTGGGATTTCGTCTAAAATTGAAAAAATGAGAAAAAACGAGTGAAGAAGTCAAACTGACCGAGTTTGTGGTGAATTATATTTGCTGCCATAACCTAAAACTTTTCGATAATAATCGTAAACCAAATCGTTCAACGCTCCACTAAAACTGATCAGAACCATTTGAGGTGTTTGAGATGGCTGAATTTGACCCGGAATCAATGTACCGTCATTGGTGCAAAAACAATTCGGTAACTGACATTGAGAGATTTTACATGTTGGCAGTGCATCTTGATTAAGCTCTTTCTCTTCAGCTCTAGCCAATGATTCATCAATTGGGCCACAAGTCAATTGATCAGTTTTAAAGGTACAAAACTTGAGTTTGGAATCAAAATACAACGATGGCGGGCAGGTTTGACTCCATGCCTTCCAATTTCCGCATAGATTGAATTTTCGGCAGTTTACCGGATCAGCAAATAATCCATCAGATTTGGGGCAAGTGAAAACAACGTCCGACGAATCACTTCGATCATCATCATCGTCGTCGTTGTTTGTGTTGGTTCTTGGTGGAGGAGCCGGACTAGATGTCTCTGATGGCTGCCCACCTCGAGAAAACGTATTTGATGACGGTATCCGACTTCTTTGTAGTTCGACTAAAATATGGAAATATTTTACGAATTTCAAAACTTTTTTCCACTTACCATCTAAAATCGATGTCGATAAAATCAGTAAAACAATGAACCACGAAAAGTTCGATGACGAACTCATGGTACTGGTTAAATCGGACAAATTAGTTTACTAGAAAGATGCTTGAAAGATTGGAACTGGATTACTCGTCAAAAAGAATGGATTTATTTTTAATGTTTTACAGCTCATTCATCATCAACCAGATAGTGAAAAAAGGAAAAGGAGAGATCGTTTCAATCAAAAAACAAACTCAACTCAAATACAAGTCGTTTCGCTTGAAACTCAGCCAGTTAATCAATCAATCAATGGGAATAAAAATATAAAAAAAATGAAAGAGAAAAAAATCCCACACTGGCCAAAACTTTTTCAAGATTTGTTATCTTGAATCTCCACTCGAAGCTATCTCATGAGCTTAATTTTTCGAAGTAAAATGAGCAAAAATGTCTTCTCTTCATTTCACTTTCTTGTTTCAATTCCCAAGGTTTCGAATGCAATGTGAACAGTGTGGTGAGATGTTTCCGAATGAAAAACTAGTTGATCAACAAGATTGTGGTGGTGGCCATCGGTGATGTTAGCGGCGGTGAAATTTAGTTCACCTTCATAGCCAACAACGACATCAGGAGGTGAAGGAGATTTTTCTCTCCCTCAATCAAATGAAAGACTTGTTTTTTTTCAACAAAAATAAACCTCGACAAGTATGCATCCAGAAACAGCCACACGAAAGCGTTTGCGGTCAAATGATGATCGAAAGAGATTTTAAAGACTCGTTGTTTGTTTTTGGGACATTCGATTTGTGTTTGACACCTTGGTGTTAATATTGTTTTCATCAAACAAAAAAAACTTTCTCTTATTTGAAAAAATTTCTCGTTTTTTGAGAAACGTTTGAGAGAAACGTGCTTGCTCTGTTGATGAAATCTAGGCTTTTCAAACATAGCTTTTTTCTTTTCTTTTTTTATTAAAAAATCGAATTTTGAATTTTAGGAGCAAACAAAAAGAAAGAAAGAGAGTTCTTTTTTTAATCAATATTGAAAATTTTTTGAAGTCTTTCCCACATTTTTTTGTAACGACCACGGTTCCAGTCTCGAACCAAATCATCTTGTTCTCGGTTCCAGTTGCGACGAGTATCACGGCAATATTTTTGCCAACTCTCCCAATAACTAGTGTCTTTAGCTGCTTCATTGAATTAAGATTGAGAAAATTCTTATTTTATCAGAACAAGCACTTACCTTCGGTTTGTTGAGCCATCAGATTGACCATCAACAACATGGTCATCAAAAAACATGCCAAAATACATCGATTGTTCATCTTGTTCAAAGTTGAAAGGTGAATTTCTAGAAAATTACTGTGCACTTGAGCTTATGATCAACTGAAATATGATGATTTTATTTCGTGGTGGGTGTGTGCAATCAACATTTTTTTTCACCAATTTTATGGTCCCACAAACTGGTAAAAACGCAGAAAATATTTTAAGGATTAAATCAAGATGACCACTACCACAACCAAAAAGACCTTTCAACTTTGACTTTGGTCAACTTAATATGTTACTTGTTCTATTATCAAAGGGACTGGTTCCTTTTTCAAATAAAGACCCTAGAGGGGCATGGGCCAGTCTTTTTCTATTGAAAATGTTTGCTTCAAGGTCGAAAATTTTAATACTTTCTGGTTTGAGAAGAACACACATTGGCCTGATTGATTGTCACTTTTGAAAATGAACTTTTTATTTAAAAAAAAAAACAATCATCACCTCGCACAGGTGTGAGATTTTTTTCAAAAGAACTATACACAAAGAACTGGTATCTTTAATCATTATCATCACTACTCCACCGGTCTTCTTGACCGTAATCGAAACGATGGCTAACCAAATCTGTTTGATTGTATTCTCGATGTCTTAAGCGTTGTACCCACAATTGGCCATTGAAACTGGTCACTAATGCGGTAATGGCTCATCGCCGTGAGCCGTTCGTCTATACCCCATTATGTGATACCCACCATTTGCCTGTGGTGCATTTTCAGTATTCATCCATATCGGATGCGAATTCTCTTTCGAATTTTGATTGGAATGATTTGGTTTGACATCATTGAAAGCATGATAAATAAACATTCGGTGGTTGCTCCGTGAACTCCATCTAGTGTTGGCCATTAAAACGTAGGTATCGGTGACGAACGGTGTTAAATAAATATGTTTTTCTAGCTTAAGTCTTGTACGTGGATCGCCCAAAGGCATTCGAATCGGCACTGATGTCAGAAAACAGTCATTTTCACGTTTTTTTGGTTCAATTCGCCACACGGCAACATTTGTCGGCGCATTAGGGTGAATGGTAATCAAATTTCGATGATTTGGAGTCATCGACAAATGTTGAATCGAGTATTTGTACTCTTGATTGGTTGGAATGTGATGAGCTAAAGATTTTTTCAATATTCTGAGATCGTAAAACGAAATAGATCCATCACTGTGACCGTAAAATAGACCGTTAACATCCAATGGAGACCAGTAGCAAACGCCCCATAATGATGGTTGCTGAAGGGATGATAAGTGAAGAGAACAACCACCGATTCTTAGGTCAAATACCATCATGGGATAGGATTCATGCATTTCTCTTTTGTTGGCATTCTTATCTATTCTGCTAGTTACTGGAGACAAATTAAAATTAGAAAAAATGTATCTCTATCGCAAAAATGGATTACCGACATGCAATCAGTCGCGGTTCGAGTCTATTCCAATCCATCGAACAGAAAAAAGATTTTTTAAAAGAATAGAACAACTCTTGCTTTCAGTAGCTATCAAATCAAGTTGCCTAGAGCTGAGAGCAGCAAAAATCCATCCACGATCCACAGGATACCATTGCAAGCGAATAAGTTATCATCAAATGACAATGTTTGTGCTCTGGGGTCTTCTTCAGGATTGTCACCTGCCAACGAAATTGTCATGCATTTTGATAGATACTTTTCAACACTTTTTTCATAGTTTTCTGGGAAAATGCGAAACACCTGGTAGTTTTTTAATTTGGAACCAGTGACAAAACTGAAACAAAAAAAATTTACCAATTATTTATAGGGAAATGCCGAGTTTATACGATGACAACTTTTTTATAATACTAATTTATCTATTGAGATTATCAATTAATTACATTTCTAGCAGAAAAACTCAAATTCAATGGAACAAAATAGAATATGGCAATGAATTAAATTAAGCAATAAAAAGTTACTTTCGCGGTCAGTAGGATTCGAACCTACGCGGGGATACCCCAATGGATTTCTAGTCCATCGCCTTAACCACTCGGCCATAACCGCTTAATACATTACCTTAAAGTGCGTAAAACTAACACTTCAGTGGAAAAAATAAAAGTACTTTTTTGAATAGAAAAACTTACAAATCATTATTGATATCTGCTGATAATCTAATGTTGGTGAATGAAGACTCTTCAAGAGAGTAGTAGGCTCGAAATGATTGATTGTTGTAGATGGTGCTGTACACCTGTTTGGCATAGGACCATGGCATCAAGGCACGATAAACTTGATTTTGATAAACATCCATTGAATTTTCACCTATTCGTTTCAAACAAAAACAAAGTTATTTAAATTTTTTTAGCGTCTAAAAATCAATTAAATAGGCTCTAGGGCAGATATGTGCGGTCCTTGTGATTTTCAAATCTCATTAAACAAAGAAAGCTTGTGAAGACTTGGAACTTTTGGAAGCCTAAGAAGTAAGGTTATCGCATTCATAATTGGACAACTAATGTAAAGTTTTCTTTCTGGCTCAAACTTTTGGCTAAGTGACCCATGGGCTACTCTAGAGAAAAGATTCAATTTAATTGAAACATCCATCAAATATGAATGTATTTGAAAAAGAAAAGTGCTTAAGAAAGCCTTTTAGAAAATTCTAGAATGTTCTGGAACATTGTGGAATGATCAAAGAAAGCATGAGCAAAGCTAGACGGAATTTTCTAGAAAACTCTAGTTGTTTGGAGTTTTGCTGAGAAGCTCGCTTGCTTACTATATAAACGCGGCGTTTCGCTGCTTTCTAACATTCAAACAAACAAGCTATTAAACAACTTAACAACAAACCAAAAAAAAAATTGTTACAAATTGAACTTGGCAAAAATGTTTTTCTCAATACAACCAAATGAAAATTTTATGACATTGGCAGATCTTCTGATTCCAGAATTTTCCGATTCACTGTGCTCCTATCAAGATTTTCTTCCATTATATCCTTCGAAGAATAACATTCAACACCAAAATGGAATCAGCTCATCTCACAACATCTCAAAAGGACAAGAAATCTTTCAAAAAGTCTATAAAATTTCACAAATCGATCCTGAGGAATTGAAGATTGAAGTGGATAAAGAAAACGTCAAGTCCGATTATTTGGTAGAGAAGAGCATTGTGATGAAAGCGAATACGAAGTTTTCGACTATTTTAAACGAATCAATATTCCTGAAGAGATTGATATCGAAAACTTGAACTACGTTCTCGATCCCAAAGGACAAATTTATTTGATGGCACCATTGGCTCTCGGTGAGGACCATAAATTTGAAGAACGAGAAATCCCAATTGAAAAAATCAAATCCACAGATGTGGAAATGAACGATGAACGAACCATTCCCATCGAAGTTAAAGCTCAAAAACTACGTTACAAGTCACCAAGTTTTCCAATGAAAGAAATTAAAAAATCTAAAACTAAAGGAACAGGTCCCAAAGGTCCAAAACAACGCAATGTCAAAAAACTTGAAGATCGAGAAATATCAATCGAAAAAGTCAACTATCCAAAAGATAAAGAAACATACTGGAATAATCAACAAAATACAAGCAACAATGGACGAATTATTCCCATCGAGATTGAAGATCGAAAATTTGGTCGCAATTTTTCACCAATCTGGCAATCAAAAGATCAGAAATCTCGCAGACACGCAGAAGGCAGAAAATTTGAAAGACCAATTCTAATTGAAAAAGTAAACACCCCAAAGGATAGAGAAACGTACGAACAACTTGGTCGTGGATTTCCAAACTGGCAACACCAACCAATGGAAGCAAAGAAATTTCGCGAAATTCCGATTGAGATTGTTCAAAGAAGTTCAATTAAAGAAAATGAGCGATTATTGGATACCAATGAAAATGAACAGGATGAAGTGAAAGTTGAAGATATTGGGATGGTGGATTGATTGATTCAACACAGATTAAAAAACAAAGAAACACAAACACATTGATTAATTGTAAATATTATTTTCTGTTTGTAGTTAATGAATGAATTAAAAATTAAATTTTATTAATTTGAAATTAAAAAAATTCCAAATTTTCACAACTGACAAAGCAAGAGAAGAGAGCAAAGCTTTTTGAGCGACGGACGAAAAAATCGATTCATAGATTCGAAAAAATTTTATTCAAGTCATGTTTTTTTAAAATGATTGACGTTTAGCTCGTAAATATTCTCCAATAACCGGTTGATGCATATAGTCTGCCTTGGAGAACAGAAATTGTAACGCACCCAGCGCTACCCATTCGTTGATTCGCTGTCGACCCGAGTAACGTTTCAACTGATCACATTCATGAGCGAATCGTTCGATGTAATCTTTCACAAGACTATTAATCGCATTCAACGCATTACGTGACATTCGGAATATTTTTCGTTGTTGAGAACTGGTAGCTTGACGACTTTTTTGACGACTCCTACCACCATTGATCACTTGTTGGAATTCATCATAAATGTATTTATGGAATTGACGAATTCGGTAACGATGTTCTGTTTGTCTGGATAATGGGCCGGTTACTTTTCGACGACTACGAGAACTTTTTGTCACTACATTTAATGATGATTGATCGGATTGGGATAATTCCACAGTGGAAGCATTTGATATTCGTTTTTTTCTTCTACTTACAAAGCGGACATCAACATCACTTATTGACGCTGACGAAGACGAAGAAGATGAGTTTATTGGATCATTCAATTCATTTTTCTGAGAAAAATCGAATTTGACTTTGGTTCGTAGCATCATCTTAATAGGGCTATTCTTAGGTGAGACCATTTTTTCAAAAAAACTTTTTGAAACCATCTAGAATAGCTTGTCGGGCTTTAAATCAAAAGAAAAACCTTTTCGAATTAATCGGTTCTAGGCAACAGCGACCTTTAACAAAAATCAAACTTTAAAGAATATCCGAATTTCTATTGCTAATTAGAATATTATTTTATTCAGAATTAAAATTTCCGGTGTTTTCTGGTCCATGTTTTGTGATCCAGTTCATACAATGCTAGTCGATTCAACCAAGAAACGATCTACAAATTTGTTTTTCACTTTAGGCACTTATGACAGCTGATCGAATTAAACTCAGCTCAATTTTTTCCTCTGAAATTTTAGGTCTTTTCCGAATGATGTTTAAAGGAAAAAGTTGAAAAAGTTTTTCATTTTCAGAATTAGCACTATGGAAATGGCAACATCAAATCTGATTACTGAGCTGTTGTCGAGCCCATTTGGCAAACGAAGTTCAGAGGAGCAGAGGCGAATTTTTCAAACTGGTCGACCAACGCCAAATATCAATCTAACTCAATCAGTAAAAATGAAGGGCAAACAGTGCATGAGACATTTCCAAGAAACAAATTATGAACGATTCAGATGGCTGACGGCATGCGATCTTACATCGAGACTCTATTGTTGGCCTTGTTTATTGTTTTTTTTCTGATGATCAGCAAGATGGCCAGAAAATGTTTGGACCTCCATAGGTTATGCTGATTTAACTCATTTGGGTGAAGCAGCCAAAAAACATGAAAAATCTCAAAGTCATCAAAATTCAGAAAACTTGTTTAATCAATTTGATCAACAAGCTTTGAATGGTTCAATGTCTCCACGTTCAAATAATTTGATTGGTGTTTCAACACCATCATCAAATCGAGAAAAAGATTTCAAATTTAAACGATTAGAAGATGTTCTAGAGCAATACATTCCCGAGGAAGATTTGCGTCCTATCAAGAGAGTTTTGTTTGGCACAGAGGATGGCCTTCCGTATGAACATTATCTAAAATTTTATCGATAAGTTTGTTTTTTTTTTTGAAATTCCAGATTATTGAACTTTGATAAAGTCACAAATGAATTGGCCTCTAAACACAACATAGAACTCCGTGGTTTTCGTTTTCTTTGTCCATCAGAGCAAACTCGAAGTCCTCGAATTGTCCGCGTAGGTATTGTTCAAAATCGGATTGTCCGGCCAACAACAGATTTAGTCAATGTTCAACGCGACGCACTTCATCAACGTATCAAAATGTTTATCGAAATCGCAGCTCGTTGTCAAGTCAATGTGATCTGTTTACAAGAGGCTTGGACTATGCCCTTTGCTTTTTGTACTCGCGAACGTAAACCTTGGTGTGAGTTCGCCGAGAGTGCAGAAACTGGGCCGACAACGATTTTCCTGCAAAAAGTACAAATTTCCATCAGATTCGATTGGAATAATATCAAATAATTTTTTAGCTTGCTAAAACTTATGAAATGATAATAATTTCACCAATTTTGGAACGAGACGAAGAGCATGGTGATGTTCTTTGGAACACTTCTGTCATCATCTCACAAAAAGGGGAGATTCTTGGAAAGACGCGTAAAAACCACATTCCTCGTGTTGGCGACTTCAACGAATCAACTTACTACATGGAATCGATGATGGGCCATCCAGTTTTTGAAACTGCATATGGTCGAATAGCTGTCAATATTTGTTATGGTCGTCATCATCCCAAAACTGGATGGCTTTTGGATGAATGGAGCGGAACTAGTGTTCAATCCTTCAGCCACTGTTGGCGGTCTTTCAGAACCATTGTGGCCTATCGAGGCTCGAAACGCAGCCATTGCAAACAGTTATTACACGTTCGCCATAAATCGTGTTGGCACGGAGATATTTCCTAATGCTTTCACTTCTGGTGACGGGCAACCCAGCACATAGTGATTTTGGTCATTTTTACGGTTCAAGTTATGCTGCCGCGCCAGACGGAACCCGAACGCCTGGACTTTCACGATTGAAGATGGTCTTCTAGTTTCAGAACTTGATTTAAATCTTTGCCGACAAGTTAAGGACAGTTGGGGCTTCGGGTAAGTTGATTGATTTCTATGTTTCGAATTTTTTCTAAATGTTTCATTTTAGATGACGCAAAGATTGGATGTTTATGGTGAGCTATTTACAAAGGCTTCTAAATCTGATTTCAAACCACAAATCATCTCTTAATATGTGACCTGAAAAGTTTTGACAATCAATTTTTAGAAAGTTAATCAATCCTAGTTTGAAATTTATTTTATCAATTGTTTTTGTTGAGTAAAGAGTTTAGTTATTTTTTGCTTTTTATTGAAAATTTTTTATCGTGACAGATTTTTGAAAAGTGAATCACATTTTGGATCAGTCAAATTGTGGCCGATTTTCCTCTACGGAATGTTGTCGTTTCTTGTGTCTCTCAGCTTTTTGTGTTTGTTCAGATGTTTCCTGTTCATGATGATTGTTGGCGATCTGGACTTGGGTCCATCTATTCTAATGATATTGGTTTGTTTTTTTATTATGGTTGGTTTATTTCTTGAACTTCGTGACGATGGCGAGCTGAGTTCATTTTTATTGCCACTTTGGGGATGATGGTGATTGCGATGATTATTTTTGTTTTTGTTGATGTTTTTGGTTGTTGTTTTCTTCAACAACAGTGCTTTGTTTTTACCGGGCTCAACATTTGGTTCGTTGATTGTTGTTGTTTTGTTTTTCTTTGATTTGGATTGTTTTGGATTTTTTTTCTCACTACCACCACCACCACGAGACTTTTTCAAAACTTTTTCTGTTTTAGGTGATTTTCTGAGAAGGAAAAAGTTTTCAGATGCTTTCAATATTATTTTCTCATCGTGGTGATGATGATCGTCAATAATGAATTGGTTTTGTTCTTTCTTTTTCAACTGATTATCATCTTTATTGAAATAGATTTTCTCTCGATGATGTTCGGTGAGAACTGTTGGTCGAAATGGAGCATCATTACTTTTCTTTCCATTGAAATCAATTATTCCAGGATTTTCGGAACTTTTTAATCACTTGACAACATGATTGAAACTTTTCCTGAGAATCCAATTTGTTCGAGTCATCATCCGAACAAACAGGGTGGTATAGTGCAGAAACAAAAAAAACAGTAACAACAATGAAACCAACATCGACGATCGCTAATGGCATATGTTGGTTTGGTTCGTAATTTTCTCACCGTTTCTCTATTCTGTCTTTTTCCTCGCTTTTTTTGAACTTATTTGGTTTGAAACGTTCAACTGCTTCTGGGCAAAATAGTTGTTCTGCAATTGTGCACGAAGCTCGATGACTTGTTCGGGCTGCGTTATCTCTTGTTGCCAAGAATCTTTTTGTTTATTCCCTTCAAAAATGAATCGGTTTTTTGATTCATCTAACTCGTATTTGACATTAATTGTACAAGGATCTAAATCCGATGGTAAGGCCGCCTACTCGAAGGCTGATTGATTAAATGTGTTTTGAAGTGTTTTTGTGAAACTTACCATGCAATCCTTGGTCCTTGCCGATGGCTGTTGATCGATGATAGAGACTAACTTTTTAGGTTTTTTATTCGAGATTGACATGTTGTATGATAAATGATTGTGATTTTTAAATTTAATGAAACCACTCTTGGTTGAGAGCAACAGTCTCTATTTAAAATTAAAAAAAGTTCTGATTTAAAAATCGAACTGTTTTGACTTATTTTCAACCAATTTTTGGGAAAAAATTACTCTTTGCCACCATGATATTACAGTGATTAAAAAAAGATTTTCTAAATTTTTAGTTTCTTTTATGTTCGCTAGATGACGCATACTAACAAAGTTTTTTTTATTTAAGCCACAATAATTGAGCCTAGTTTTTTCCATTTCTATTTCTATTAGTCCCTGGATATTAGTTGGGCTGTTTTATGGTGGTTTTATGTCATTTCTCTCAATCAGCACATTTTTACACTAAATTGAACTTTGGGTGTGAAAAAAAGCGTGTCAAATGTCTCTTGACAAGCGGCCCGAAATTTTTTTCTCCGGTCAAACTGAGTTTGGTTCGAGGTCAATCAGAACAAAAAAGAATAGTCAAACAACTTTTGTCACCGGCATTGCAATGTTTGGCAAAAGCTACTGTTTAAAAAAAAACATAAAATAGACTCAGAATTGCGGCGGACCTTAGAACGCGTCATCTTGAAAACTTTTTTCCAGCTGAAGGTGAGTCATTTTTTCTGTGCTCTGAATCTCTTCACAACTAACAGAGGGTTTTTTGTTGTTGTTATTGTTGCTGTTTTTGGAATTTCTTTTCTCAAAAAAAAGAAAAGATTTTTTAAGAAAAACACCAAATTAGAGAATTTTTGAAAAAGACAAACAAAAAAAAATCTAAAATGCTTTTTCCCTAAAAAAGATCGTTGTTTAAATTTTCGAGCAAACAAAAAAACGTAAGTTATTTGAGAAAAATTGAGGGTTCCATAAATATTGACCCATACCTATGAGGATTTGCATGGCTATAAATTTATTTCGAATAATTTATTTTGTGTGTGTGTGTGATTTGAGCAAATAAAAAGATACAAACTAGCTGTATTGTGGTGGTAACTTAATCCCAAAATTTATCTCTATTACAAACCAAACACACCTGTGAATTTAGTGTACGAAAAACTGAAAAATGAAAAGTTTCTATTCGATTGAAAAAACAAAATGTTGAAGCATAATGTTTTATTCTTTGAATTGATGTTTCAAGATTCTCTACAAATAGATTTCAACTAGATGTCCTGAAATTTGATTTTAATTTAACTAGAAAAGCTCAAGCCTAAAAATTGCCTGCAGCACAAATGACCGCCATCAGTGCGTAAAATTTTTTCTCGAACGAAGCGAACAACAAACTGCAAACACCTCACCTCAACACTCTCTTTTTGATCAGCAGGAGTTTGTTTTTTTTTCACACTTTTTCCTTGTCGAGTTTGTCTTGTTCAAGGTCTTTTGATTTAGACCTAGCTTTCTTGGTGGTGCTCACACCTGTGAACCACTTAATAAAGTAGTTTTATTTTATTTTTTTTAAATAATTTCCAGAATTATTAAGAATTCACACCTGTATGAAGAGTGGTAGTGAGTGCCTGAAAAAAGTTTCAACCCTGTCACAAATTATATTTAGGCCAAATCGAGAACCAAGGTCAACAAAGATGAAACTCTTTGAAACCTAGCTTTTTTTTCACCAAGCCGCTTTGAAGTTTTTTTTTCCAAGTTGAAGCATAGAGTCAATTCAAACAAAATGCTTAAATTAAGGGATTGATCTAAACATGATGATGATTGACAGGCCTTTTCTGCCAATGCCCCATTCATTATAGAAAGAAAATTTTTTTAGTTGAGAAAACCTTTGATTGAGTACATTAGTGAGATGGATGATAAACAGAAGAAACATAGGTTACCTCATTTCAACTAACCTTCAAGCAAGCTTTAAATTTTTTGATTCTCTTGTTTGATCTTCAACTAACAAGATGATTGTTTTTTACGACTTTTTCAGTCTGATTTAGAACCAATAGAACACACACCGACGACACACATCAAACATGTGTTTTTTTTTTCTCAAAAAATTCTTCGAATAAATATGCTGGCTGAACATCCGACTAGCCAAAATAATCTCTGAATAGAATTTTCTTCAAATAATTTTGTCTTGGAAAATTTTTTCTGGATCAATTTTATGGCTTTTAAAGTAAAAGATTTTCTTATTTGATGTTCAATACTGGCAGGGTTGAAAATAGCAAATAAATAAAGTTTAGGCTTACCTGTTTTGTTCTTTCTCATTTTGACAGGTATTATCCCCACTGACAATCAATGATGTTAATTATGTTCGCCACAGGCAGGCTATCAAAGAGAATTTATTCTCTCCACGCTGCGGGGAAAACATCGAAACGACGGGGATGGTTCTAACACAATGCTGCCAGGTGGGAAAGTTCTTAGAGAAAAGAATGGGCACTTTGAGTGAATGCTGTTCAGTTGTTGTTTGTTGTTGTTGTGGTTGCTCCTCTCCCCTTCACTCTCGCAGCGCAACAATGGAGATGTCTCCTAAGAGTATGGTGGTGGTTGTGGTGGTGGTGGCTTGCGCATTTGCATTGACCATTTGCTTCTCTTCCATCAGCCATTCTTATTGCTCAGCAAACTTTGCTTGTTCTTGTTGTTTTTGTTGCTCAAGACAAACAACTGATCTCATCTGCTTGGATTCAATGACTACGATGACCATGATCATCTTATAATTCGATCAAGTCAAGTTATATTTGCCCAGGTGTGGGCTTTTTTTTCATTGAAAACTTCAATATCATCGATTAATATCAATCTAGACCGTTTCTTCAAAAAAATAAGATTATTTTTCTTTAAAGAATGTTGGAAAAGTCAAATAGAAATGTTGGTTGGTGTATATATATCGAATCTATTCCAACATTTGAATCTGATACTTTGATTTGATCGAAACCAAAATACCATAAAAATCATCACAATGAAATTCTCATTTCATTTTTCACCTCGTCATCATCATCTTAATCGAGCTTCATTCCACTTTGAACGAAGCGTTTCGATGATCAATCGACGTATTCGAACACGTTTCAAATGTTTTCCAATTTTTCTCATCATCTCAAATCATCATGAAAGTTCTTTTATTATTAATGATGATTGATCTCCTTTATGCTCAATCATCATCGTTATTTTTCATTAAATTCGAAGAGAAATCATCCCAAAACTTTGGCCGACTGTCCTGTGGAGCAATGTTTCAGACAGAAAGGCGTCGAAGGGTTTTCATTAGATAAAATTCGTTGCACATTAGCTCACGTCTGTTCCAGTGTATTCACCATTCTTCTGGCTCGGAGAAATCGTGTCGTGGCAATTGATTTATCACACTATTGAATCGTTTATAACTAGTTGTCGTAAAAATTATCAACAGAAATCCTCTGTGCAACCCAAACCAAAAAACGAGCCGGTCACAGTTCAAGCCTTTTCATCTTCAATACCGCAAGTTCGATCAGGAGATTCATCGCCAAACTGGCATCAACATCTTTCTTCAAACAACCACTTGTGGCTTCTAAAACAACCATACTGAACAAAAACAAACAACATCTTGGCATAACACTAATCGAATCATCATAACCAGTATTTCGATCATTGTGCCTTAGCAGCTTACAATTTTACTATCGGATATGATATTCTACCTCATAACAAATTGACACAAACGAAAACATAGCTGAGCCAACACTCTGACCTCAAGCCAACACCACCAACAACAATTCAAAAGAAACATTGATCTCATAATGTCATCGTATTTTCAACAGAAAAATAAATCCAATGGTTCTGCACCAAGTAACGCCGATAATAAACCCAAATTGAATTTTACTTCCTTCTCGCCAACTAACGCAAATCAAGAGATGACATTCTACAATTTAGACCATCAACCAATAACTCCATCATTGACCTGTATCATATTCGGTGATCCACATTTACGGACGTTTGATAGTCGATATCAAACGTGTAATTGTCTCGGTGCACGTTCCTTAATCGAACATCCATTATTTGATGTTCAAATCACCAACACCAAATTCAATGGTAATTATACTACAAAACGATTTTAACTTGGAATTTTATTTTCAAGTCTAAAAAACAAAAATCAATTTCTAGCTTAAAAGATAATTGTAGCAACATGTCATGTGACTTCTCCAAAGTTTACTGATAATTTTATATTAATCTAAAATTGAGAGTCTTGTTGTAAGAAACTGTTGAAAGTATTTACTATTATTCATCATATTAACTCATTTTGAAGACTACATTCAAATTGAGATCTTTGTTTCACCTCAACAAGCCTTTGTTAAGATAGAGATATCGAGTCATAAAAAAAACTAAGTTACGTTAATTTTCGATTCTTATCTTATCTTTTCTATTAAAGATCAATTCAATTCAACCGTGTCACTAAGGTCACAGTATTGGTTCGACGTTTCTCACCATGTATGATTCCCAATGAACTGATCTACGAACCGATTCGTTGGCTCAATGTAAGTTGTTGATTTGAATGTTGTTTGTTTAGTAATTGATTTTGATTAGCTTTACCATCGGCAACTTTCACTGATGGCAGTGTCATCAATAATTTGGTTTACATCACTATCTCTTCACAGTTCAAAGTAGTGACTCTTCATTTGGAACATATTGGAGTTGTCATTTACATATCACAATTCGCTCATACTAAATTCTTAATGTTGTTATCAAGTTTCGAACGGCTACCTCAAACACATGAAACAAGAACGTGTTTTAGAAGCCATCAATCCGATTTCTTTATGCAAATCAGGCTGTCGTCGAAACGAATTGATAAACATTAAAAGAACTTATTGAGCACGGACTGGATGTCGAAAAAATCATTCAGCTTTCTGAAGACGATGAAAACAATGAAGAAAATCGAGATGAAAATGATGATGATTATGAAAATTATTCAATTACGATGATATATCCGAATATGACACTTACAATGATCAAAATGACGAATCAGAAACTAGTCCTCAAATTCGTCAAATAGAGGAATCAAAAACTAAACAGCATCGACTTGGACGTAAAAAAAGAACTAAGAAAGACATCGGTGAAAAAGATAATTGGAAACAGCCGAAAAAATTGATGGGCGATTGAGAGGAAAAAAAGAAAGAAAAATCGAAAAAGAATCGATCAACAACTACTGCGCCAACTACCACAACAATCGAAAGTATTTCGAGAAGAAACAAAACTAAAAATAATTCTAGAAAAAATCGAGATCGACTCCGAGCGGCATCGATTGTGATTATTCTTCATTAATGTCTATGGCCACCATCCCATCAGAAGAAGATGCTGAAGCTACTCTTAAACAAGAAGAGAGTCAAATCTCGAAAATTTGCTTGGAGAAACGTTTGATCGGGTTTTATCGTTTGACCTGTCTCTACGATACTGTTCTTAAACGAATAGTCACCAATGATCCGCACAACTTCGCCTGGTCCTTTGATGAAACTCGTTTCGATTTTGGCTTAAACTTCTCTCAAACCTTGACGAGCGAAGTTGATAATAAGCTTGTTAATATTGTTAATGAAAAGTCGAATGGCTTGGTCGTAATCACTAGTCTTTCTCTTTACTTGATAACCATTTTGATTGTTGTTGCCATTAATTAATTGATTAAATTTTTTTTTGTTTGTTCTGTAAATTTTTGTATAAAAACTTTGAACAAATGTGATTGTAAATTTTTTTTTAATAAAGTTCAATTAAAACCAAAGTTTAAATTTGATTTAATGTTTGCCCATATCAGATGTTGTATTCTATTGAAAAGAAACGATCGCAGTTTTGTCCAAGTATTTTATAAAATCTCGAATGAAATTTCATCATTCGATTCAACCACCGATTCTTCAAATTCAGCGTGAGCCAAAAGTTCGGCAAATCTAGTCAACAGTCGAAGTAGATGGATACCACCGTAAATGAGAGAAGGAGTCATTTGTTTCGATTTGCTGTGATTTGATTCGGATGTTTTTAGATTAGTTTTGGTAGTAGAGCAACTGTTAGCTCCACTTTTGACGTCGGAATTTTTCCTTGAACGTTTAGTTTCGGTCTCATTGGAATTGACATTTATTTTGATTTCCAATTTCTCCTCGACTTCGTCCTCACCTTCTACTTTGATTTCGAGTTTTTGAGGGGCATGAAATCTTTCTCACCATCGGTCTCATTTTTAACAGGCGGAAAAATTGTTCGTATTGTCGACGTTCAACTTGATATAAAAGTTTCATTTCCGAACGGTGTCAAAATACAGTTTTATTGAGTTGGCAATTTCTTCGTAGGCGCATTTTTCGAAATTCTGAACCCAATGATGTTTCGTAATTGAGGTCATTTCCATTACGATAGGATCCTAATAAGCTGATAGTTTTTTTAATGGAAAA